>WTXH01000090.1:0-137673 GCA_022376555.1 Russula compacta
TGCTTGCTGCAATTGTGCAGTCATCCACATGGACTGCAATGACTGTGAGGGTTTTTTGGTCCTGGTCCACCTTGTAGAAGACTGCTTGGTTGATTGAGCACTGTTTGAAGCCTGAGGAGAGGAAGATGGATGATAGTTTCTGGTACCAGTGGCACCCAGATTGCTTTAGGCCATAGAGTGTCTTTAAGAGGCGCAGCATGAGGCGACTGATGCCCTGTGCCTTGTAGCCAGGGGGGTGCTGCATGTACAGCACTTTGTCCTCATGGAGTATGCCATTGAGGTATGCTCCCTTGATGTTGACCTGATGCAGTTCTAGGCCTAGCCGGTTGGCCATCGTGATGATTGCATGCAATGATGTGAGACAGGCAATGGGTGCATAGGTGTCATCATAGTTGACACTGCTGATCTGGCTGAAGCCTTGTGCTACCAGCCTCACCTTGTAGCAGACGATGTTGCCTGTGGCATCCTTTTTGGCCTTGAAGACCCATTTGGAGCCAATGATATTCACTCCTGGTGGTGCCTCCTCAAGCCTCCACATCCCTGCCACCTTCAGGGTGGCTAGCTCCTCCTCAACAGCCTTTTCCCACAATGGCCAGTCCAGCCTTCATTTTGCTTCAGCAAGTGTGCAGGGCTCAAGTGCCTCAGCATCAGCAGTCTCAGCCACAAGCATGTATTTGAGGCCTTCAAAAGCCTTGTGCAATGTTGGTATGCCATCCACAATGGCCCACACTCCCCCTGACTCCTCCATGTCATTGTCATCATCATGTTCATTGGCAGGTGTCAGTTCCAGTATTCCAGGGTTAGAAGGTGCAAGTGGGGGCACTTTACGCAGTGGGTGAGAAGCTTGTGCAGCTTGCTGCTCACGTACAATGTGCAAGGGGAAGTGGGTGCACATGGAACATCTTGGCTGTGTGGGTGGTGCTGCATGCTGTTCCAGCTGGTCCATGTGCATAGGCATTGGTGCTGCAGTGCTGTGGGGGACATTGGGTGGATCAGGTGATGATGGGGATGAGGGAATTGAGGGGGTGGCAGCCTGCTTGCTGCCTGCAATTGATATGTTTTGCTCCCCCTCGAGCTGTGCTAATGTCCCAAAATAGATGTTCCTTTGAACCATTACATTGCCCACACTTGGCCAGAACATGCAGTGTGCCTTGGCATCGACATTGAGCCCAAGCCAGCATGCTGTTCATGCATGTACATCCAGCTTGGATCCATCTGCATGGTGCACCCAGACAGTGGTGCCCCACGTTCAGAGAGCCAAGAGGTCTGGTGGTTGGCCATATAGTGCCTCAAATGGTGTCTTGCCATCAAGCATGCACATGGCTGTTCTGTTTTTCAGCCATGTTGCATGCCTCAACACCTCTCCCCACAGTGATTTGGGCAGCTGGCTTGAGTGCATGAACACTCTGATGTGCTCCAGTAGCATGCAGTTCAGCCGCTCTGTGATGCCATTCAGCTGGGGTGTGTCATGGGTGGTGAGCCTCCACATCATGCCTGCCTTTGCCAGGTGCTGATCAAAGGCTGCACTTAGGTACTCACTGCCACAGTCAGAATGCAGGGTTTTGATTCCCTTGCAGTGCTGCTGCATGGTGGCCCACACTTCAAAGGACTTGTAGGCTTTAAGAGCCTCATCTTTGGTTCACAGCAAATAGGTGACTGTGTACCATGTTGCATCATCTGTGAAGGTGATGAAATACCTCCAATTTTGGTGTGTGGTGATCGTGGCTGGGCCCCATACATCAGTGTGCACCTTGTCTCCAAAGTTTTGGGCAGGTGGGCTGATTTGCACCTTGGGCACAGGTAGGCAGGTGGCATGCACAAAGATGCACATGTCACAGTCCCCCTCTTGGGAACTCAGGTTCAGCTTGATCCCAACAATGGCACTGCTCTCCACAAGCTTGCATGTGTTCTCAACTGCAATGTGTCCCAGGCAACAGTGCCATTCCATTACCAATACTGGTTTGACTGTGTTGGCAGAGTCTAGTGCATGTACCATCTTGTACAAATGCCCTTGTGTGTGTGGGATGTGGCCAACTTGCTCCCCCTGCAGAGAGGTGAGCTCCAGGTGTCCAGCACCTATGTGGGTATGGTAGCCCTCTTCATCCAGTGCCCCAAGGGACACCAGGGTGTAGCTGATGGTGGGCATGTGCAATGCAGCATGGAGGGTAAGGTGAGTCTCTTCCTCTCTGTTCGGTACATGCACAACTAATGTGCCACACCCGATTGCAGGGAATTTCTGTTGGTTCACGGTGCTCAGGTAGATGGGCAGTGCAAGGGGTGTGTAGGAGGTGAAGTCATTTTTGTAGGGGCTGATGTGGCATGTTACACCCAAGTCGTACAGCTCAGTGTGAATACAAGTGTCGTGATCCTCATCTGCAGGTGTGAGGACTGCCCTAATGTCAATCTCTTCAAGCTCAGGCCCAGAGCCTAAGCCTTCCTCCCCCTCTGAGTGCCATGCATCATCTGGTGCACCCAGCAGTGGGTCTGGCTCAGCACTGATAATGCATGTGAGGTCCTCATTTGTGGTCTCCTCAACAGCCATCCAGAATCCATCACCATTGAAATCATATGGGATGGCAGCATTCACTGAGCTGACAGGCTTGTTTTCAGGTTTGGGTGTGGAGCTCTGTGCCTGTGCAGCTTGCGATGTGCTTGTGCTCATGCTCTCACTCTTCTCCTTCTTTGGGGATTGGCATTCCTTTGCCCAGTGCCCAGGCTTGCCACAGTTGTGGCACTTGCCCTTTCAATGCCTTTTGCCGCCCTCTGAAGTGGTAGCAGCCAAGGCCTCATCAGTGGCCTCCTTTTTGCCCCCTCCCTGGTTGCCTCCCTTTGCACACTGGAGCTTTAGGCAATTGGCCTCCTCACATATGTGGTTGGCCAATGCATCTAGGTCTGTGCTGGTGTTGGAGACTTGGGCTGCAACCAGGATGGTTGATGCAAACATGGCTAGTTTGCTGGGGATACCACAGAGGATAGTGCATTCGTGCTCCCTCTCCATGACATGTATGCCAGTGGCCACTAGTGTCTCCTTCTTGTAGCTGAGGCTGGCCAGGAATTCCCAGATGTCCCCCCCTTCATGCAGTGCATGTCCAGGAAGGACTGATGCAAGTTGGCCTGCCTGTATTTGCTCTTTGCCTGGAACTCCTTGGTGACAAGTTTCCAACAGTCTTGAGCACTGGCACAGCTGACCATGTGCATAACAGTGGTGTCAGGGAGGTGCTGGGACAGGAGGTAGCTGGCCACAGTGTCCTCTTGTTCCCATCATTCTCCAGCCTCAATCTCAACATCTGTGATGTTTTTGATGTCTTTGGGCCTTGGTTTCTGTCAACTGCCATTGAAGTAGCCCCAACAGCTGGTAACCCTCATGGAGTCTTTGAAGCACATCATGAAGATGGCCCAGTTTGAGCCATCAGGCTCTAGGCACAGGATGATGGCTGGGGGGAGTTGTTCTGTGATGGGCATGGTTGTGGGGTGGGCTGGCATGGTAGTTTGGGGAAAGTTGCAGCTGTTGTAGCGGGCTAAGCAGGGCCCATAACCTGTCACAAACTAAGTAGTTGTGTGAGAAATTGTGGACGCACATGCATTGTCTGTAGGACAATGTTTCTAAGCTACAGGGAATGAGTATATGTGTAATGGTAGTTCTAAGTGGGTTGCTCACCTCAGTGTCATGTGTATGGCATGATGACTGAGGTGACAGCAGTGATGTTTGTCCAGTATATATCTATGGTGCAGGCTTATGGCCCTAAGGCTATGGTAGCTTATGAATGAATGTGTGTACCTGTAACTGAGTGCCTGCTGCACAGGTGGCACTGTCAGTCTACAGCTTGTGTGTTTGATGCTAAAAACCTATGTACTAGCAGAAGTGTATACTAAGTAAATGATCGTATGTTATCTATGCGAGATGTCTGTTCTTCTCTGGCACTCCAACATTCTGAATCTCAACAAAAACCCCCAAAGAAAGTAAAATAGAATGTATGCAATGGACTCCAGATCATCCTGCCTTCCAAGCTCCAAGCCTAAGTGGCTATTAATAGATGCAAAGGTAGCAGTTCCAATGAGGACAAGACCCTTGTTCAATGGAATGTGCATGTGTGTATTCAGATCCCTAAACTCTTTGGGTAGCCCAAAATCGATGAGGTGCACAATGTCAGCCTGCCTTCCAACACCCATGACAATGTTGCTAGGTTTGAGATCATGGTGGACCAAGTTGCAAGAATGTAGGTACTGTAGGTGGTGAAGCTGGGCACAAGAGATGTCAGCTATTGGTTATGGCTTCACTACTGTCATGCTGGACAGAGTGTGGCTGGTCTATCAATGTTTCTGTCTGGCAGCTCACTTGGCAGCTCATTCTCTCTGTCTGGTAGTTAGTTCATCTGGTCTATCCCTCTGCTGTAGGATGTTGTTAATGTCTATATCTGTGACTGTTGTCTTGGTTGTCTTCTGTGGAGTTCTAACATGTTGTTAGAATGGCTGTTGGTAGTGGTGGTGCTGGCTGTATTTGTCCTCAGTTTCCTGAAGGAGGAAGGGGATCTAGATGTGCAGGAGTTGATTGGATACTCAAGAAGTGTATCATCTAGTTGGTGTCAAGAAGTGATGTCTGGAGTGCTGATACACCTTGTATTGCACTTAGTTCATTGGTATGCCACTAATGTCATGAATGGAAGGAGCTGCTCCTTGGTTTTGGGTTGTGAGTGCAGAGGGGCAGTTCTATAGAGCACCGAAAGGTCCATTACTCAGTGACCTTCATCTGTCTAAAGTGAAGAAAGGCAATGCCTTTCTGAGCACTTAATGTATGTGTTGGAGGGACTTGGTTTACTATATATGGTAGATTAAGTGAAATGTGTCAGTAAGTTGTTTAGCAGACCCTAGGGTATGTTCTAGGGTGCAAGTAGAAAGGGAAAAGGGATTCTAAGCTTCGGATCACTCAGAGGATTGCTCTGAGAATGTCTATGATTTACAAGAGACCAAGCTTAAGGCTTTGGTCCCGTTCAAAGAGTGTATTTATACACAAGTATTTAAGCAGAGTTTCCAGCAGTGGTTGATGCATTTCAGTGGCAGTAAGGCCACAAAAACTGTCAGCAGATTAGTGTAAGTATTTTAGTAAGTAGCCAATGCAACACAACAGCAGAATGAGGTGGCAGGAGTGTAATAGAGGGTGTGTAAAGTAGGATGGGGGAAGTGATGACAACTCCAGCCAGACTGTGAGAAATATGTATGCATATGGACAAAATATTAGTAAGCAGAAGTGTGCCCACTGTCCACCACAACAACTAGTCAAAATTACTCACTAACTGCCTGGCCAGGAGAAGAACAGTCTTGACCGAGAACTGAAAACTGCAACAAATGAAGATATCCTTGAGAGACAGGCTGAGGCAATCAATTGCCATCACATTGAAACTGGCTTCAGTACTAAACAAACAGACATGAGGGATACCAGGCCCCTCTTAAGCTTTGTGTAGATTTGAAACTCATGGTCTAGAGTATGATTTTTTCCTTCCACTTCCTTAAGTTTAATAACAACATCTTTCCCTGATATAATGTTGTATGCTTGATATACTTCATCTATTCATCCAGGCCTGTGAATTATGTATAAAAGAGCTGATTCAATCACTTAGACATATAAGAGGATACAGATGCAATTTTGTCCCATAACCTATACCTTCCAGCGATTCAAACAAGCTCCATGAAAATCATATGATGGTGAGCTGGATGTGATGACAGAAGGGACACAGGTCAAGCATTTGATGTTACTCACAATGCAGAAAAAATGATGATGAAGGTTGGTGGGTACATAAACAACGGGTGTGATAAAATGAAGGACAATGGTTGGTAGGTAGGTGAACTCAGAGGTTGGATAGGCAGGCAAACTGAGGTGAACTGCAGGGTCCCTTGAAAGTCAACACCAACTTGTTTACATTAGTCATCAAGGGATGCACAAATTTAGTTCATGGCTGGATGGACCACAAGAGCTTTGTGTGTGTGAGAGGTGTAAGAGAATGAAATACAGAATTTAACATCATACATAATGATGAAGTGCAGCTGAAGAGGGTATTCACACAGAGAAAGAACTCTGTAGGAGATGAGATGTCTTGCTCACTCCCAAGGGTGTATTTATAGTCCCTATGGTCTACATGTGTCCATAAACCCTTAAGGGGTGAGTACAGGCATCCACTATATCGCATAATTACAATATTCTACATATGGACAAGTCCAAAGAGTCCACACATACCCTGAGCCCTCAGAAGGGGTACACAAAAGTGTAGAACCATACTAAAAGGTCCGTATGTGATTATAACTAACTGATCGTAAAGACAGTAGGTGAAGTGTCAATCTGAAACAGTTCGATCATACAGTAATCAGGTCAGATAACAAAAGAGAGTTCTTAGATCAGCCATAAGGGCGTAATCATATTGTTCTAGGGTATCATATGTACGTAGGTGTCCATGCAGTCCATGTGCTGACATGTGCTCACTAAGTCTGTAATTGTCCTGGAGCATTAGGTGCCCCTTGTAATGTCCGGGCCGGTTCTACCAAACCCCTGAGTGTGAGACTGTCCAGTCTGGGCATAGCCACGCAGACGTTCCATCTCAACACATAATACATTTGTTTCAGGTAGAGTAGGAATGCTACAATCAAGTAACACTTCTTTATAAACAGAGACAGCAACATAGAACTGCCTATGAGTGAAAGGAGGAGAGCAAAGATCTGACCCAACAAATTTGACTGATTGGCCTTAGATGTCAGCAAAGGTTGGGCCCATTTTTGAGGTGGAAAATGCATAGGAATGCACCAAACATCACAAATGTTTCACCTGTAGTATAGGTGGTGTGCTGGCCTGCACCCTGGTGGTGTGTGATGCATGCATCACTCAGTTCATGACTCTGGAGTGCATTGTCAATTAGGATGGATGAGGGGACATGTTGACCAGAAAAGCACAGATTTCCATCTGTCAACATGTCCATGCCTGTGATCTTGAACATGTGTAGGCTATGGACAGGGGTTACTGCTGGAACCATGCATGCATTGCCTGTTTCTGTAGTGCAGATGTTGGGATCAATTGCTGCCAATGAAGGTAGATGTCAGTGTGAAATGTGCCTATTTTTGAGGTGCAATATGGAGGGAAACACACTGAATGTCACAAGTGTTTCACCTGTACTGTAATGTAGCTCTTGGTATGGCTGTGATCGTGAAAATGGGTCTTCCAGGAAGGGTAAGGATGAGATTTATAAGGTGTTCTTAAAGAGGATGTGTGAGCATGGAGATGCAAGGTGGAATACATACCATAGACAGTGGTTCTATGAATATAAATACCTAAGTGAAAAGAGGATAAGATGGAGAGGAGAGATATGCTTTCTTGTGGAAGGTGGTTCATAGGTGCACCAAAATGATGGAAGGTGGAGCATATGAAAGAGAGAGAGGAAGATGGGCACACACATTAAATTCACAGTGGAGATGGTACTGATGCCATCCTCGAAAGAGGATGCCTTAAATACATGTACTCCTACAGTTTTAGGGGTATTGAGGGGGCTGATTGGTGGGGTGTATGTGACATTGTTGCTCAGTAGAATTGTAAGATATGTCAGTAAAAAGAGGAACAGGCTAGTAAATCCATTCATGTGGTGTACTGGGCACCATACTAGGACAATCATCATTGCCTAAAGTAAGAAGAGAGAGATCAGAAAAGGGAAGTAGGAAAGGGAGTATCTGCTTCTATAGTGGTGGGTGTTGATGGCATTTGACTTGCACCAGTGGTAGAGGGCACAGGTGGTAGAGGAGGGCATGGCAACAGTTGGAGGGGAGAGGCAGCAACATCTTAAAGAGGGAAGTTAGAGGTGGGATGAGTGCTGATTTGTTTGCAATCAGTTTGTACCAGTAGGCATGGGTGCTGTAGTGGTTGAAGGGGGAGCAATGGCAAGGTCTTGAAGAGGGATGGTTTGGAGGTGAGTAGGCAAGAAAAGCGGTGGGTGTATAGGTGAACGTGGCAGAAGGAGAGCTGGCTGATGGTGGGCGCTCTTACATGGCTGATCCATTCTGATCCAGATGCAAGTATGGATCTGAAGGTGAAGGTGCTGGCCCACATCCCACCAGTGTGTGATGGACACATCACTCAGTCCATGGCCATGGAGGGAAATGTCAATTGGGACACTGTCACCTTGCAACCAGCCTATTTTCAAGTGTAATATGCATGGGAACCATAGGAACAATTACAACAACATACTCAAAAATGATTACAAGATTTCAGAATGGCACAAGTGCCTCACAGAGTTAGTCCTCATATATATTAATAGATTGGATGACTTGATCCAAACCATCATGAAAATCTCCCTGAAGCAACTTCTGTAGGAGGTCCTTATCCAGATCATCCTCAAGCATCTCCTTCTGGATGGTCATCCAACCCTTGGTGAAATTGAGACACTCTTTATTCAGATGGAACTTCAGCATCTGGAGCACCTTCATCAGAAGGGGGCTAATGCAATTTCTCTGCTTGGTGTCTGTCTCAGCACTTGATGAGAAGACACATTCACAAGGGACAGAAGATGCTTGAATGGGGAGATAATCTATCACCATGGAAAAGAGCATTGGAAACATGGTTTGATTGACCTGCAGTGTTGTTTCAACAATATACTGAAACATCATATAATACTATTACATACCTCCCAGAATTTGAGAATATCAATGTTCTTGGGTGAGAGTTGCACCATGATGTATTCTTGATATTCCTGTTCAATGGTTTGTTCACATCTATCAAAATTACCAATGTCCATGTCTTTATCAAGCCCATATTCTGCTGCAAGTAACATATACTTTGGTGTCTCTCCAGTGCCCAGATATGCAGCATCTGCAGAAGGTGGTTTGTTGTTGTGATTAGTACCAACATTTTCATGGTACTCAAGCATCTTGTGCCAAGTCCCTGGCCCATACCTGTTATGACACCAACCCACAGCCATGTCACTGGCATACAGTTGCTCAAAAAACTGTCCCAATGTTTGGCCATTTTAGAAAGCCTGGCTTGGCATAAATCAAATAAATTAACTAATATTTTGAAAATAATATATATTATAGTTTTGAATCTTAGCATTCAGAAATGCCCAGAATCATGTGATCTAGACCAAACATTGATATAGTAATATGCAAACTAAAATGGGGTATCATTGGCACAGTTTTTTGACCCTCTATTCTTTTCACCATATCTCCTTTTTATTGACCTGAATCATCTTAGGATCAAGTATTGATCAAATCCAAAAGTAATAAACAAGGTCATGTGACTTTGTTTATACAAGTTTGACATGTTGAAATCACTTCAACCAACTTCTTTCCTTCTTACCACCACTATGCATCCTATACCCTTTGCTTAGCACTCTACCATCATCTCCCTTCTTCATGAACACTATTCTGTCCATGAAATCAAGTCAAAAACTGGTATAGGGAAGTCTACCATTGGTAGAATCAAGAAACAAGTGGACACAAATAAGAAAAACAATAAGGGAGGTCACCCTTCTAAGCTTTCATCTTACAATAAACAATCCATTCTTTGCCAAATCACTACTGAAAAGCTTGACAATGCTGTTCAAGTTGCCTATTTCATCAATAGCATCCTTCCCCATCCTGTCTCAGCCCAAACAGTCAGGAATGTCCTCAAGGAGAATGGGTTTTCCTCTGTTATCAAGAAGAAGTGCCCTCTTCTTAAGAGGCAGATCGAGAGAATCATCTCAAATTTGCCAAGTAGCATGAAAACTGGACAGTAGAGGATTAAAAGAAGGTTCTATGGTCAGATGAGACCAAGATCAACAGGATTAGGTCACATGGAAGGGTCTACACCTGGAAAGAAAGGGGTGAGCCCCTTTCAGACTGCACTACCACCCTAACTGTCAAGCATAGAGGAGGAAATAATCTTATGGTATGGGGCTGCATAGGCTGGAATGGGGTTAGGAAGCTCATAGAGGCTCAGAGGGCCATGGATTCATAGCAATACTATGACATCTTAGATGATGGGGTTGGTGGAAAGCTTTGAGAAGCTGGAGGTACCAGAGGAAGAATGGGTATTCCAGCAGGATAATGACCCCAAGCACACCTCCAAGAGGGCTTCCCAGTGGTTTAAAGACAATGACATCCAAGTGATTGTCTGGCCTTCCAAATCTCCTGACCTCAACCCTATTGAGCACCCTTGGGTGGATCTTTAAAGGGCTTTGCAGAAGTAATCAACCTCACTTAAGGGGGTGCATGAGTTATGGGATAGGGTGGAGGTAGAATGGAATGAGATTGCAGCAGAAACATGCCAAAATCTCATAGAAAATATGCCTAGAAGAATTAAAGCAGTTATCAGAGTTAATGGAGGTCATACAAACTACTAATTGAATACCTACTGTAGATAAAATAGAAGGTCAAAACATTGTCCCAATGATACCCAACTTTATCTTGCACATTGCTACATCAAGTTTGGTCCAAATCATGTGATTCTGGGCATATAGAACATTAAGATGCTAAACTATAATACATATTATTCTCAAAATATTACCTAACTTATTTGATTTATGACAAGTCAGGCTTTCCAAAATGGCCAAACATTGGGACAGTTTTTTTGACCAACTGTACAACAACAACAACACCACCACAAGCAACTACTTGAGGGAATGAGATTTATATTCAATAAGGGAGGTAATAATACTGACCTGCAGAGGAGGGAATGAGACTGGGGGATCAGTCTGCTCCTCTGCAGCCTATATATATATGAGTAACACAATAGACAAGTCTCAGACACAGTGGATGTGTCTGGGACATTATATCTGAATATGACACAAACTGGAGTGATCCACTCTGTCCACAACACAGGGAAGACACATGGGGCATTGTTCTGACAGTCCCCTGCCACAGACACAGTCTGAGGAGCCCCAGACTGTGTCCTGGGCATTCTGGACAGTCCAGACTGTGTTCTAAAGGTCCTAGACCTTCCAGACACTGTGCTGAGCATCCAGGACTGCCAACAGCACTCAGATACAGGGGCTATGAATGACACAATGACAACAGGAGACAGTGGGAGACAGCAGACTACCCCTACCCTTCTGGACCTGTGGCCTGTGACCCATGGGTCATGGGTATGGGTACAGGTAAGCCTGGAGGTATCTATAGGTTACCCATCATGATACTGTTAGGACTAATTTCTGTACGCTTTCACTTGTGTGACTGTGACCACTCATGACATAGCACTGTGACTTTGTCACAAAGGACATAATCCCCTTAGGAGCCATGTCTGACTTGTGTACCTATGTATGACAGCATTCAACTCAATGTTTCGCAAACATTCGTTATGATGCACCTCTTATACCTAGGTTCCATAATGACTACTGACTCGTAGCACTCAACCACTGTAGTATAAAAGGATCCAGTAAATGTCCACTCAGGCCTTAAGCTTGAGTTGAATCACATTTTGTGTTTTCACCTCTAAGCTCCCCAAAACTAAGAACGATCACTTAGTACTAACAGCAACCAGTCAACTTGGTCCTCTCATCTCTGAAACTCGCTCTTACCAGGTGTGACAAAGAAGTCACCTGACCTCTGACCAGAACCCCTGACCCAATGAAGCATACACTAACACATGAAATGATACACGTCATTACATAACTCAAGCTTTCTTCTTACACAGAATACCCAGAACAATGACCAGTCACAAACTCATCAACCTGACGTTTGATGGAGAAAACAGCCACATGGTTGTGATGTGAAGGATTGATGACCTACCACCTGAAATTAAGGGAACGGCACTCTGGGGTCAATGCTACCCTCAAGATGATGAGTCAGAAGCTATGTACTACAGCATACATGAAGGACATCATTACCCTATGGAGTATATCAATGATGCATAGTACTTTGTCACTTGGGACACAACATGTCATCTCTATGTCACCAATAGAGACAGGCACATCGATCCCTAAAGTACCATCCACCTGCTTTATGCCAGCTCAATCACCCCCACTATGCCAACAGGTGGAAGCAAACCAGCAATGGATCCCATGATCACAGATCACCCCACCACCAGTAAAGGAAAGGAGGCAGCACATGGGTTTAGCTCCTATATGCTGCAACAACCAACTGTCCATGTTCATGTACCTCAAACTACTCCTGTGCAGCCCCAGATCCATGTCAACAATCAAGTACTAAATGTCCTTCGCCAGTATGGTCTGATCCCAGATCAAGCCACAATCCATGCCTTGCAAGCATAGCCTAATGCCCTGCAGCCTGCCAGACAGATGGTTGACAGTTCCCTTCACAGATGACTCCCTCCTGACTTCAATGGTGATCACTCTGGGGCCTCAAATTTTATCATGGAGTTCACCAACTATTGGATGAATAATGACAATAACAGCATCTTTATAATCCTGTACCAACACATGTCAATGGCCCTAAGCTTCATTTGAGGACCACATGTAGCGGCATGGAAAGCAAAGTACTTGTGGAAACTGCAACAGGATATTGACACAGGGGCATACACGTGGGAGGACAAAGACATCTGGGAAGAGTTCAAATGAGAGTTCAACATGACATTTGCCAACACAGCAGCAAAGGAGAAAGCTCTGAAGGAACTAACCTCATTAGGCCAGAAAAGTATGGATGGGATCAATGAATACATCACAACATTTGAAGAGTTGCTCAACAAACTCTCCTGGGATCAAACTCCCAAATCTGTGGTCAAACACTTCAAGGATGGCCTCATGATGACACTCCTGAATTGGATTCTTGATCGCAACATCTGGCTGGAGTCCCTTGATGAGTGGCAGCATGCCACTCATTGGGAAGCTTGATGCACTGCTTCTAAAAATGAAATGTTAGCAGGCAAAGGGAATTGGAACCTACCTGCCAGGGATGCACACCTAAAAGCGTTATACAAAAATGCATGGTCCCAAAACCCACACAACCAGCAGCAGCAGATGTGAAAGAAGCCAGACAACAACAATGCCATGCAGGTTGATGCTGCAAAACTCCAACCCCTCATGGATAAAGAATGAGACCAACTCCAAAAGGAAGGCCAATGTTTCCACTGTCAAAAGCAAGGGCACATGTCCCATGCTTGTCCACTTAAGAATCAACAAACACAAGGACAGAGCACCTCATATACCAACAATCAAACCTCCATGCCAACTCTGGGCCCATCTCGCACTCAAGAAACCCACATTGAAGATGTCAAGAATGAGGTGGACAACAAAATGGCCATCCCTGCCCTGCTCACCCAGATCCGATGACTCAAAACAATGGCCTCCAAGAAGTTATTCAAGGATTTAATGAAGGACATTGGCAGAAAGAAGGAAGATGATCTGGAACAGGATTTTTAATCTGCTAAAGCCTCACAGCCATGGCTAAGGCAAATGTATGCACCGTGTATATTCAAACACTGCAATCAATCACAATTGACCTATTACATGATGGTACCAAGGCTGGGAAAATCTTGGTGGACAGTGGGGCAATAGACAACTGCCTCCATCCATCAGTCATTCAGCAATTAAAGATAAAGACACAAGCATTAACACACATGCAGCGGATAGTCAATGTCGATGGAACCAAGAATGAGCAAGGAATCATCCATCGATACACAAATGCCAAAGTCACATTAAACAGACATACCAAGACACAAAGGTTCTTCATCATGGATGTTGGGGAAGATTGTGCCCTCCTGGGATATACTTTCTTGCAGACATTCAACCCTTGCATTGATTGGATTACAAAAACATTGGATGGACAAACAGAGATCAGTATACAGTTCGAGACAAACAACAAGGATGACATGCACATCAGGAAAGCAACCTTTGCACAGCAATGGGCAACAGAGGCAAACAAAAACAAACAAAAACTCACAGAAGCAGAAATTCCTGAAGAATACTGATGACACAAAAACATGTTTTCAGAAGAAGTGGCTAAAGCTCTCCCCCCTCTGCGTGAAGAGAATTTTTGAATACAACTGAAGCCAGATGCGCCCAGTGAACTGATGAGCAAGGTGTACCTACTTAACCAGCAAGAGATGCAGGTATTATAGGATAATCTACAGAAGGACAGAGAAAAAGGGTTCATCAAGGACAGCCCATTGCCCTACACAGCTCCTGTGTTCTCCATCACCAAAAAGGACACCAAGGACTTATGGATGATTGTTGACTATCGAAAGCTAAATGACATCACAATAAAAAACAATTATCCCCTCCCCAATCTCCATCAAGAGTTAGATAAGTTGAGGGGGAAGACCCTGTTCACTAAGTTTAATTTGCATGCAGGGTATGACAATATTAGGATTGAACCAAACAACGCCTGGAAGGCCACATTTAAAACCCCTCTAGGGACCCACATTCCCCAAGTCATGGGTTTTGGGTTCAGCAACACTCCACCATTATTCCAAAGGGCGATGAACCAGGACCTTCACCCCATAAAGGATGGCCATCCCAATGAATTTGCTAACTACCTCAACAACTGTATCATGGCTACCAGAGACTCCCTGTCACAGCAATGGCTCCATTGACAGATCATCCACAAACTACTCACCCTCTTGAAACAACACCACTACTTCCTCAAACCCTCCAAGTGTGAATTTGAGGTTCTAGAAGTCGAGTTCCTTGGGTTCCAGATCAAGGACAGAGAATTGCAGATTGACCCCAGTAAGCTCTCTGGACTCCGAGATTGGCCAAGAGAGCTCAAAAATGTATGAGAAGTGTGGCAAATGATGGGTATCCTCAATTATCAGCATCCTTTCATCCAAGCATTAGACAACCTGATCACCACTATCATTAATGACCCCACCCTGTCAACTCCAGATCATATGAAGCCATTCGAACTCGAAACTGATGCATCTGATTTTGTGATAGGTGCCATCCTCTTCCAAACCAATGACAGAGGGAAGCGACGTGCTGTTGGATATGCATCAAGGATGCTCAATGTGGCTGAACACAATTATCACATCTGGGATTAGGAGTTTATGGGACTTATTTTTGGACTCACACACTTGTGGCACTTGCTGACGAGCACTCAGCACAAAGTGAAGGTATTTATGGACCATGCTAATTTGGCATATTATCACCACCCACAAAAAGTAAACCACTGTGTAGCTCGATACATTGCCACCCTCGCCAATTATGACATCAACCTGATCCACCACCTAGGACAACTAAACAAAGCCAATGCATTATCCTGACAACCAGACTACAATGATGGCAAAGCTGACAACAAAGAAGTCACTGCCCTACCAGATGATCTTTTCATGTGACACCTCAAAATGGTGTCTGTCCATCACTATGTCGTCCAACAACAACAAACAGAAAAAGCAAACCTCCTTGCATTAACAGGAGTTGAGTGGTGGGAGGGAGCAGCATGGCATGGTTCATGTATTGCTGTACCTGACAAATGCAAACTCTATCGCAAACTACTATGCACATACCATGACAACATAAGTGCAGGCCATCCAGGTGCAGCATCCACACTAGCCAACCTGGAGCATGACTACTGGTGGCCTCATATAAAGGACTTCATATGCACATACATCAAAGGATGTGCTATATGTCAGATGAACAAACCAGATATGCACCCCAATAAACTGCCCATCTTCCCTGTCTCTCCTGTGCCAAACACCCTTCCATTCCAAACCGTTTCCATTGACTGGATCACTAAGTTACCTACTTCAGCAGACTTTGACTTGATCCTTACAGTGACCAATCATGACTGTACCAAGGCGGTTGTTTTCATTCCCTGCAAGGAAGCTTCTCCTGCTCAAGAAATGATAGAAAAGTATCTCATGAACATCATGGTTCACTTCAGATTACTGAAGAGAATCATCTCAAATCGTGACCTGCAACTAACATCCGAATTCTTTAGATCTCTTTGCACCTCTTTCAGCATTGAATGGAATGTCAGTACAGCTTACCACCCACAAACAGATGGACAGTTGGAACAAACCAATCAGACATTAGAAATGTTCTTGCAAATATTCTGTGATGAACAATAGGATGACTGGGCCAAACTGCTCCCCATTGTGCAATATGCTCTTAATTGCTGCCTGTCTGTCACCACCAAAATGGCCCCATTTGAAGCCCTCATGGGGTATATCCCCATTATCCACCAATGGCACCCCCTTCCTTCCTCTCCTACACAACAAGACTGCATCAAACACCTGTTCTTCACCAGGCAGAGGATTCAAAAGAACATTAGTCTGGCCCAGGAATGAATGATGAAACTAACCAGGTTCCAACCTTATCAACTGGGAGACAGAGTCTGGCTGGACTGGAAAAACTTATGAACTAGTCACCCAACCACAAAATTACATGCAAAATGTCAGGGACCTTTCATCATCACCAATGTGATCTCTCACATTGTGTATCAGTTGCAACTTCCCAACAAATGGAAGATACACAATGTGTTCCATGCCAGTCTTCTCTCCCCATATAAAGAAACAGAAGAGCATGGCAAGGACTTCACAGATCCACCCCCAGATGTCATTGATGGGAACAAGGAGTGGGAAGTAGAAAGAGTGCTCAACATATGCGTCTTCAGATGTAAGAAGCAATGGCAGTACAAAGTCCATTGGAAAGGGTACAGCAGTGCCCACGACTCCTGGGAACCAATAGAAAACCTGCACATGGAAGATCTTGTAGCGGAGTTCAAAGCCAGATCATGACCCAGCAGTATAAAAACCATCACCATTTGTTGACTACAGGTATCAGCCCCTTTGTTGATAACTGCACCCATAACTATGTCCTCTACACCCACATGTTCAACCTCTGTCACCACCACCTCTAAACTCCTGGTCCCAGCTCTCTGATGCGCCAGGAGCACCATGATACCAAAAGGCGATGTACATTTCATTGACAGCCCTGGGGGAACCACTACATGCCATGAAGTGCCACTACCCATGGATCCCCCTGTCCTTCCAGTCTTCCCTCATCCCATGTCTGGAGAGGCTCTCACAACTATTCATGCTGATTTATGTAGAGCAGAGAAAATGGTGGAAGGAGGTTACACCTTCCCATGTTGGACCTGGGCTAGAGAGCTACCAGATCATCAACTAACTAAGTGGGAATATCATCACATGTTCCCAGCAGAGTACAAAGCATGGTATGGTCCCGACCACAAACGTGCCTGAAAGGGTTACCCTGGCCTTCCCACTTGGTTGCTGGATGACCTTTTCACTCGCTTTGGCCCTCTTCCCCACAACCCAGAGAACATCTGGCTGAGAGACCCAGCTGGGATGCCTATAACAGACACCCAAAATGAAGAAGAGGGCCTCTCACCTCCACATGCCATGCAAGTTGTTTTTGTGGAGATCTGGCCATCAACTGCAGCTCCATCCTCCTCTTGACCAAATGTTTCAACAACAGAAACATCACCCCCACCAGCACTAGCCCCATCAGCATCTCCTGACCCCATTCCTGTTCCACCCCCTTGGCAACCCATCGTAGTACCATGGGAAGAGGCCATCGACCTCACAGTATCAGACAAGGAAGATGCTCAGTCATACCATGTCTGTTCACCCTCTGCAGACCCCTCAGTACAAGAAATTATTGTGCCAGGGGAAGAAGACTCCAACCCAGGTAGCAACTGGGAGGAATACACCATGGCCATACATGGAGTGCCCATCATGATGACTGGGGGATGAGTGGCCAAGTACGTAAAGTATGAGATAGGTTGGATGGTTGATGAACCCACTATATGGGGAACGATGGGTAGGGGTGGAGTAGAAGAGAGTCAACCACTGATTGCATGGCCACACATGGCCCCAGAAGGTAGCCCACATCCTCCACATCATCTAAGTCTCTTCAAGAAGGCACTACAGTGGGACCACGACATCAATGTGGTGATCACCCAGCTTGAAGATTGAGGAGTCACAGCTGACATTTGTAGGTTTTGATGATGCCAGGGAAGAGGGCAGCAATGCAGCAAAGCCTACAACAAGTGGTCACCTTGGAGCAGAGAGCACGCAGGAAGCAAGAAGAGTGGAAGTGCCATGCAGCTGACCTTACATGCTCCCAACAGGACATCCATGAACAACTAATCACAGTGAACACCTACCCCTGAGTCATGGAGGTCCTGGGGCAAATCCATTGTGACCATACATGCTAGCCACCACACATCAACATGCCACCTATCTTCACAGTGCAGGGGCCCAAGCATTTGCTGCACAGCAGTGATGACAACACTATCAGATCACTTGTGGTCAACTACTGCCACTTCTGTCATCTGCAAGATCATTGCACCTCTGACTGTCCTCACCCACACTTCTTCTGCAGCCAAAATGTCAGTAGCCAATGGTGGTATGTCCCTCACACTCACCTCTCATACACATGAGACTTACCAGACATCTGCAGATATGTGGGAGAACATGTCTATAACAGCCATAGGTACCTCAGTTACCCGCCATCCTTGTATAGGTGCTATGGTGGGTCTATGTAGGGACTGATGAAGGTCTCAGGACTCTCCCTTCTAGTGGGGGGATGATGATACCATTAGGACTAATTTCTGTATGCTTTTACTTGTGTGACTGTGACCACTTATGACATAGCACTGTGACTTTGTCACCAAGGACATAATCCCCTTAGGAGCCATGTCTGACTTGTGTACCTATGTATGACAGCATTCAACTTGATGTTTCACAAACCTTTGTTATGATGCACCTCTTATACCTAGGTTCCATAATGACTACTGACTTGTAGCACTCAACCACTGTGGTATAAAAGGATCCAGTAAATGTCCACTCAAGCCTTAAGCTTAAGTTGAATCGCATTTCATGTTTTCACCTCTGAGCTCCCCAAAACTAAGAACGATCGCTTGGTACTAACAGCAACCAGTTGACTTAGTCCTCTCATCCCTGAAACTCACTCTTACCAGGTGTGACAAAGAAGTCACCTGACCTCTGACCAGAACCCCCAACCCAACAAAGCATACACTAATGCATGAAATGATACATGTCATTACACATCATATCCCTTTTGCACTCAAGAAGCCATACACATTACAAGCTTTTCCACCTGGTTTCATATGTTACTAGCTTCATGTTTCACATTTACTGTTCCTTCATTATGTAAGACATGCAAGTCTCTTCTAGTAAGTACAATGTACAGTAGTATATTTTTTTTTTCCTTTTGAATCCAATACCATGTGCCTCAGGGTACAGAACTCCATGTAGCACTTCTTATACATTATAGACTACTGTGTGTATGGCTAAACTGTGCTAGCTAATATGAAACTCCTCCTTTGACTGAATGAGGTCAACAATATGTAGTGCAAGAAGAGGGGGGTGTTGAGTGTGGTGAGAGGTAAAGGTATAGTCATGCCAGGGGGCAGTTGGGAGGTGTCTGCCTGTATGTTGTCCAGCCCTTTACTGTTGGTTGCAGGCATGCTTTTGTGTACAGGCACTTGCTTCCACCGCTACAAGGAGGGTTGGGAAGTGGGATGCAGGGTTATTGAGGGGGGTGTGCCATGGTTTGGGGTGATAGGGGGGGGGAGGGGGAGGGGGGAGTATTGTGTGCCATGCAGTGGGCCTCAGGGTGCTGTGAGATTTGGGTGTCAAAGCAGTGGCTCATGCTTATAAAGTTGGCTAAAGGAATTGCTGCATCTGCATCCCCCAACAAGGTCTCTAGAGTCAAGTTCTTGCCCTTCTTTCTTAATCTTCCCTCCAGTATCCAACATTCATGTGCATAGCCTGGGCAGTGCAGCAGGAAATGCTTGACCATTTCAGAACCAGTGCTGCATGAGGGACATCCCAGGTGGTCTATCTTGTTGATTTTTGCTAAGTGTTTGTTAAGCAGGATGTGCACTAGCTAGAGCTGTGTTATCAAGCTGGCTGATCTACACAAGATGTTAGCATTACTGATTGCTCTGAGGAAGTGAATGGATGGGGTTTGGCTATCTAGCTTGAGGGTGGCCTGCCCTCTCTCTAAGTTTCTCCATTCAGTGGTCCATCGTAACTTGAGCTCCTGATTATGCCTCTGCTTGATTGCTGATGGGTTGATGGCCAGTGGATGCCTTAAGAAACATGGCAGGAGCAAGACGTCTGACACAACTCCTCCCACCACTCTTTTGGCTTCCTCATCTACTTTCTTGTTGCCAGGGATGCCCAGATGGCCTGCGGTCCATCTGAGTGTGAGTGGATGCTTCTTTCTCCCTCATCATTTCTGTAGAATGTTAGCTTGCCTTACCACCTCCCTTGTGATACTGAGTGCAGGGCCTCTCAGATCTGAGTTGAATGCCCTTAGAGCTGCTTGGTTGTCCACTCCTATGGTGATGGGTATTTTAATCGCTTTTTCAGTGTTGATTAGGTGCATCGCTAGTAGGATACTGGTTAGTTGTGCCTCATACACTGTGTGCTCACCTTCAGGTCCTAGGTGGTAGTGTAGCATTCAATCCAGTTTCCCTGTACATATCAGCACTGCTGTGGTGCCTACATTACATTCCATAGCTGAGCCATCAGAGTAAGACGAGAATGGCTTCCTTGGCTGAGCCTGCTTCCTCTGCCAATGTGTCCTTGCTCTGTGGAATACTTAGGATGAATGGTGTTTTACCTCTGTGCACTGGGTTGTGCAGTTTGGTTGGGGTTTTTTCTACTTGTCTTGGGTTGTGTGGGAAGTTCTTGAATAGGCTGTGAAGTGGTGAGTGGTGTCACTTGGGTGGGCGACTGTAACTTTTTTTGACTGGGGCATATAGAGGATGCTCTGGTGGGATGGCTGCAAGGTGTATTACCGCACAGAGTGTCATGGCCTGATGATGGCTGGTAAGGACTTGCAATACTCATACAAGTACTTACCTATACAATTTCCTTTCTTCTTGGTACCCTCTTTTCTACTTGATACACACCCCATTTTTCACTATGTACTTGCTGCGGCGCAGTCCCTTAATGGATGCGTCACCTTTCCTTCTACCTTACTGCGGATTACTGTACTATTTACTGCGGATACTGCGCACACGTAGCACCCAGAAGCGCAGCAATGCACAGCTAGCACAGCCTCATTTTCCAGTAGTATATAAAGGCCCCAAGTTCTGAGGACCAGCCTTAAGCTTGGTCTTCTGTTCAATACAGGACTTTAAGCCTCACATAGTCAGAAGGGAGTGCCTCCCTATCCTAAGAGCAACCAATCCACTCAACTCTATCCTCGTTCTCATCTCTTGAGACTAAGACTAAGACTAGGCCAAGGCAGCTAGTACTAAGAACTAAGACAGACCTAGGACATGAGCCAGTTTAGTAACACAGTGTCCTCATTGATATTCAAAACCAACAAGTCAGCTCAGAACAAGGAGTGACTCAGAAGAACATTTAGTCAAGGGATGATGCCCTTAGACCCGATTATCCAGAAGACACAGGCCACAGTTGCCAGAACCAACTGGGTCAGACATGTTAGAAAACACATTGAATATGTGAGCTTCTTGAAAGCCATATGAACAGGAACCTTTTGGTTCAAGCCTAGACAGACTTAGGCCGAACAGAACTAGTTGCTCAGAATTCACTGTGTGAATTCTTCGCTCCAGAAATTGAACCAAATTGCTCAGGATTGCAAGGCAATCCTTCACTCACACCTTAGTCATTGAACCACAACTCAAATACCAGTACAGAGAGACATAACCTGTCTTTTCCTCTCCCTTGTCTTCTAATGCCTTGTCCTCCTCATCACCAACCTCCTACTCCTATCCCTCCTGAGCACCACTGCTCACCATCACTACACTGTCCACTTTAAGCCTGAAATAGGCTGACTCCCACAGAAGATGACCATCAATATCAACTGAAACCTTCTTAGACAAGGAAAGCCAAAGCGATTAGCAGAATCGTTAGAACTATGCCAAAGAACCCCAACATGCCTACCCTGGGCGTGACATGGAGTCTCCACTTCTCCACTGTGTGTACTGCCAGAGGAAGGCACATGCATCAAGCGCATCAGTGGGGGAGGTGCATAGAGCACCTGTGATAGCAATAGAACCGCTTCACTGTATGCTTGTTAGTTTTGCAATTACCTTTGCTGAACCTGCATCTCATGGTCCCAGTTTGTCTCCTAATGGGGGTTGCACCAGATATCTGCACCATACAGTATCCTTGGTAGTGCCATGCCTATGTATAGGCACCTTGCATACTTGGGGGTGACCCCCCAGGAGGGCCTTGTCATTCTGCCTATTTGCACCACCCATTTGGCTCCCTTTTCTATGGCATGGTTGTGCTGCACTTTCCATTCCAGGTGTTGATCCACCATTATTCCCAGATATTTGGTGGATTTGGATGGTGTGATGTCTATATCTGGGAGCAACAGCATGGGACGGTTGCTTGAGTTGTTTCTGTGTGCAAAGTCTATCAGCACCAGCTTCGTATATTCAAGAGGGGAGTTGTGTGAGGTGGACCATTTGTTGACACCACCTGCTCTTACGAGCATATTTGCCAGCATTTGGTGCACTGTGGCAAAGTCTTTTGCTACTGCCAGTATCAGGGCATCATCTACATATGCTATTGCCTCCTCCATCAGATGCAGGGGGATGTCTAGGATATCAGCATTGTAATACTGGTAGAGCACCATTGATAATGGGTCTCCTTGGCCTATACCATTGTCAATACTTATCACTTCTGATTCATAGTCATCGAACTTGATGTGCGTGGTTCTGTCCTTCAACATTCCTGCAACAAAATTGGCATATCCTTCTGGTACTTTCTTTTTCTTTAGATTGTGCACTAGCCATTCTGGGACTGTGTTTGGGAATGCCCCTTCCACGTCCAGGAAGAGGACTGAGATGACATTGCCCTTCCTCCATTCACCTTTGATATGGTGAACTAGGAGGTGCACTGTGTCCAGGGTGGATTGGCCTGGTCTCCCCCTGAAATGATGCTCAGGGAGAAGCTGGTGCTTCTTGCTGTAGAAAGTTAGTTGGTCCACCACTGTGGCCATAAGTACCTTCCATGTTGTGCATAGCAGTGCGATGGGGTGGTATGCCTTGGGGACATCATACTGTGGCTTTCCGGGCTTTCACAGTATGATTGTTGAGAAATTCTTCCCCAGCAGATAGTACAGGCCTTTTTCCAGGATTGCCTTGTAGATATAGTAGAGCCTGTTGATAATAATGTCAGCACATTTGGTGAGCACTATGTTGGGAATACTGTCTGGCCTTGGGGCCTTGTATGGTTTCAGCTTTTGGAGCTGGTGCCTAATTTGGTCCTTCATGATTGTGCCTGTGTTGTAGCTCACTTTCAGGTATATGTAGCTCTTGGGAATCCCTGCATCCACAGGCCTCTGTGGGAAGAATGTTTTGGCTAGGATCTGTGATTTCTCCCTGTTGGTTGTGGCTAGCTGCTCCTCATTACCTTGTTTATATTTGAGTGCAGGCACCCTGGCTTTGGCCCCATGCAACACTGGAGCTGAGGTGACCTTGTGGGCCTTTCAGATATCTGATTCTGTGGTGCTTTCAAGCCAGTCACACCAATGCATCCATTTGGTGCTTTTGAGGGTCTGCTCATACAACTTGGTGGCCTCCTTATGTTCAGTGTGTATCTGGTGTGTTGTGTCAGCCCTGTGCTTGTATGCTTGCCTACCTAGTATATTCATCTTTTGCCTTATTTGTGTTAGCTCCTTGGTCCACCATCACTTCAACTTGGAGCATATTATGGATTTTGGGACCTCCACCTCTATTGCTGCTTGTAACACTAGAGTGAGCTCACTGCAGCTTCTGTCCAGTTGCTCTTGCATTGCAATGCTTTGCAGCTGCTCAAGGTGGGTTAGTCAGTGACTTACTGCTTTGTGGAAACCCTCCCAATCCACATCTCTGAAATTATGCATAGTAGCTGGCTGTGTTACAGGGACATTAAGGTTTAGCTGTGTGACAATGGGGAGATGGTCTGTTTTTATGCTGTGGAACCAGGTTTCGGTGTCACAGACTTCCAATATATCTGACAAGTGGTCTGATAGAAATACCTGGTCTAGCCTTGACCATTTCTTTGTTACATTGTGTTGATGTGTCGGGATGCTGCTGGGGAGTGCTAGCTCCAAACCTACTGTTGCCACCATCTTGATGAGCTTCTCTGCCACCCTCAGTGCCTCAGTGGTGAAGAGTCTGGTGTCATTTGGGTTGTCCCAGAATGGGTGGTGCCAGTTGAAGTCCCCAAGCCATATGGTGTGTGTGGGTCTGTCAGGGGAGTGTTCTGTGACATCCAGCCTTGATCTGTGAAAGGATTTTAGCAGGTTTTAGTGTATCATTATTGTTACTATCATTGTATATGTTATATATTACTAGCTTGCCCCAGGTGCCTTTGATTGCAAGGATGGTAACATCACTGGATGGGAGCTCAATTTGCTCCCATGAATCAGTGTATAAAGTAGATCTTATGAGTGTGAGTGTATGTGTGCTACCTGGGTTTGAGCTGTGTGTGGCTGGGTATTGTCATGGTGCAGCTAGCTGATGAGCTAGGGAACCACAAGGACATCTGATGAGGGTTGGAGGAGCCTAAGGATTGGGACTGGTGAGTCCCTTGAGGGCAGATCGAGGAGTTAGAGCCCAAGGATAGAGTCTGGCAAGACTCTGGAGGGCAGATTGTTAGACAATGAGGAGGTAAGTATGGCTCATGGATGTTCAAGACAAGATTCAGAAGCTGCAGCCTGGTTATGCCATTTAGGCTGGCATATGTGATACAGCATGGACAATGCTTAGTGGGATGCCTGCGAGGCAGGATGACGAAGCTAGGACACTTGAGTAAGTGTTATGACTGTGCTTGACTAATGGTTAGTCAAAAGTGATGAGTAAGGGCTTGGGAAGTCCTTTAGTATTGCTAAGGTATCAGTCAGTGCTTTAGTAAGTGTGCTATCTTTAGATCACTGCTTGGTGAGCAGATTGCTCAGCTTACTATATGACTCTTACTATACTGTACTATTACAGACTGAGATCTAGGCCTTGGGCCTAGCATGTATATAAGTGCATTAGGTGCTCAGGCAAGGACTCTCTAAGTTGAGTCTCTTGTCCTATCCCTGTCTAGTCCTTGACTAGGAGTATACAGGCTTTTGTGACCTTGTTGTCACCCCAGGGGGAGACTTGTGGCATGCTTCCCACTTTCTGCAAGCCGAGTGGATGTTCTACTTGTAGTCAGGATTCAGCTACTACAGTCATGGTCTATGCTGGTGACAGGTATACCATAATCCAGTCTTTTGATGTGATTGATTGGTTGAAACCATTTACTGCTGGTTCCTGTAAAGCAATTATGTCTATGTTATGCTTTGTTAGTATGTTGTTACTCAGGAGTGTGTTGACAGGTGGGCAATTTGTTGACATTCTGCTGCCAGATGATCATTTTTCTGAGGCTAATCCCAACTTGTGCTCACTTTCAGGTAAGTGCCTTGGTGCCCATGCATGCTTTCCATACTTACTAAGTCTTCGTGTTTGGAGGTGTTGTCTGGGTTGACATGTTCTGGGAGTTTGCCCTCCTCCCTTCTAAGTCCAAGTGGGATTAAATTTGGTCCCATCCTGTTGATAAAATTGTCAAGTGCTCTCTTACTGACTGTACCTGCCTGCCTAGCACTGGGGCCTGTCTTCTGTTGAGTGTTTGTGGTTTTACCTTTTGCTTTTCCTTGGGTCCATTTCACAACCTGCTTAGATGGTCCTGGGATGCTCCTTGCTGCAAGGTTTGCTGGGAAGTGTGACTCTAGTGGTATCCTGTCCAGTTTCATGGTCAGCATCCAGTCTTGTTGAGTGGGGAAATACACCATGTTGTTCTTGGGGTATCTGCTGTTGTAGGTCTCATATCTCTTGGCAAACTCCAGGCCTGACCTGTCCCAACTTGTGTGCTCATTTGTTTTGCATGACGTGCAGAAGAGCTTGTCTTTGGTTTTGCACTCGCTTGTTCAGTGGCCTTTGCTGCATGTGGCACAAGTTTCAACTTGTGCTGGGCAGTCCACCACTTTGTGTTCCTATCCTCGGCACTTGAGGCATTGCATGGGCTCATATTTTGTCCTTTTTCCTCTGACTCAGACTCCACAGATGTCTAGCCCATCTTTAATCATTGCATTAGCTGCATCTGCTGAAGAGAAGGTCAGTATTGTGTGGGCATGGGTTTGGCCCATCTATCTTCTCATGGGGGTTTGATCCATCTGGTGCCTTTGATTACATGGTTGGGGAGGCTGTTTGCCTCCTCTATTTCCCTAAAGTGAGCCCTGCTGTCTGGATCAAAGATAATTGGTACCCATCACAGCATCACATTGAAGCATCTGTCCTTAAAGATCACCCCAGATGCATGTTTGCCCAAAAAACTGATCTTGTTGACCAGCTCCCTTAGCCAATCTGCTGCCTTCTTGGTGTTCATCATTAGCAGCAGGGACCTGTCCTTGGTTTTGGAGATGGCTATGACCATAGTTGTTTCTGGCTGCTGGTGACTGTCAAGATCTGTAATGACCTTACTAGCTTTGTCCTTCAGCTCCAATAGGCTAATATCAGCTGCAGCACTACCCTCTGTTGAGCTAAACTTGATCAGTATTTGCTTGGCTCTTCTCTCCATGTTGCTGAGTATCTTTGGGTCTGCTGCTGCCCTGTTAGGGTTAGTAGCCTTACTCATCAGCATGTCTCTGTATGACTTAGTGATGTCTGCTATCTTGTCTGTTGCATCTGTAACCTTGGACACCTTGGTCTCTAGTTCTTTGGTGGTGTTGTGTAGGTTGTCAGTTGTCATGGACAGTGCCTCTGTTTTACCTATGAGCTTTTCCTGCCTGCTTTGTATGGTGGAGATTCTACCATCCAGTGCTTTGTAGAGACTGTGCAGATCAGCTTTTAGTTGCTCATGAGTAAGGCTCACTGCTGACTGGGTGTCTACACATCCTGTACAGGTTGCATTCCCTGCGAGTGCCCTGACCAATTCCACCACTTCCTCAAGCTCAGATTGGAGTTGTCCTGCAAGCTTGTGGGATTGGATGGTTCTTTCTAGGTGGCTGACCATGCTATCCATAGTGGCAGAACCGCTTGGTCCACTCCTCTGGGTGTCCATGCTGCCTTTGGGTTCATTATTTGCCACTGGATCAACTGTCTGCATCTTTGAGTTGCTGGCTGTGTCCTGCGTAGGGGCATTGGGAGCAGTGGGGGTGGTGATCTGAGATGCCTTTGACCATGTAAGGTGTGTGCTATCAGTGGTATGCTTTATGTGGCTTGTGCCCTGTGTTCCTGTAGGCTGCACAGGCATAAACTTTAGGGTGTATGTATTGGTTACAAGAGGCTTTTTGGGGGTGTATAAGGGGGTGGGATTTTGATAGACTTCTAGCTACTCTGGTTCCCACTTTCATTGGTGAGATTTTTGCCATGGAGGTGGTGGTTACCAGAAAAGGAAGTCTGTACAGTAGTATTACTAGTATAGAAAGGCCCTTTGGACAGTGTGAACTGAATGTTCAGTTGATTGGGTCAAATAGCATGGTGACCATAGTATGTATCCATCCAAGTGAGTATGACACCTTTCAGAAATGGTTTGAACATGTTCAAACACATTCAGATGCATTCTCTTTTCTCTGCTATTTCATCAACCTGGAACTGGACCTGTGGTTCAGTTTAGCCAATATCCCTGAACTCTAAACTAGACTTTGAGTTCAGTTCAGTTAGGTTTGAGTTTGAACCATAAGTTGAACTGAACTTTCCTATCACTAGTAGAAGATAAGATGTCTTGCTCACTCCCAAGGGTGTATCTATACTACCTATGGTCCATACATGTCCATAAACCCTTAAGGGGTAAGTAGAGGTATCTACAATATCACTTAATACACTATATATCCAGATATAGGTCTGTCCAATGAGTCCATACATACCCTGAGCCCAGGCAAGTGTATGCATAAGCATAGAACAAGGCTAAAAGGTCCACATGTGAATGTAACTAAGCGATCATAAAGACAGTACATGTAAGTGTCACTCTGAAACAGTTCAATCATATAATAATCATTCTAGGGCACAAAAGAAGGTAATTAGATCAGCTGTAGGGGCATAAGTACATTGTCTAGAGTTTCATAACTATGTCACAGTAAGTGGGCAACCATAGAATGATACACTGATATTTGACCTACACTCATGCACCAGCAGGCAGGGGCACTCACAACAAGTGTGGCCAGGTATGGTCAGGTGTGGGTTGGCAGGCATAGGGTGCAGCCAGGTGGGTGGATGCAGGCCAAGGTGCAGAGACAAGGCAGGAGGACACAGATGCAGGCAAGTTGCAAATGTGAGCATAAGAATAAAGTAAAAATGTAAAAACAACTCACCAGACTTATTGCACAAGCAGCCAGGCAGGGGCAGCCACAACAGGTGTGGCCAGGTGAAGTCATGTGCAAGTCAGCAGGTGTGAGCACAGACAGGCATAGGCACAGGCACAGGGACATGGATGCAGGCACACAGATGCAGGGACATATATGCAGTTGGCCTAATTTCACAACTAAACATGTGACATACATGTGGAAAAGTCAACTTCACACCCAGTTTCAATTGAAATACTATATTTCCAGAATGCAGCTGAGTCACATGCTCAAAAGTAGCTTAGGCACCAGACAGCAATGGATTTTTTGAAAAACCAACTTTAAGGCACATAGCTAAGTGTGACATTTGGGATTTTCCACATTACCAGTGTGACAGAATGTCTAAGGTGACATGACAGAATACCAGTTTTTTTTTCCAGCACCTGCCAGATGGTCACAAGATGTGTGTGTGTGATCTTGGGCATATGAAGAAAAATATTTTGACCATCTTGCCTCTCTGGTGATGTCTGATCAACATGGCCAACAGGGCAACCAGGAGGCACTCCAACAACCTGCATCACCACTCCTAATTCTTATCCATCTTGTGGACATCATTTCCTGCTTCACCTATGATTATGTGGTTGATCGCTTCCATCAGCCTAAGGACCCCATTCCATATCACACATCTGCCCTCACCAGAGAAGCCTGGGTATAAGAGCTACTCAATGGGCATCCAGATCACATTTGGAATGAGCTTGGTATATATTGATGTACATTTATTATCCTTGTCAAAGCCCTTCAAGTGCTCAGTCTCCAGTCATTGCACCATGTTTCAATTGAAGAGCAACTCTTGATCTTCCTTTATATGGCAGTCACAGGGCTGTCTTCTTCTCACATCAGAGAGCATTTTCAGCAGTCATCATCCATGATTCATAAGTGAGTATTATTGACATCCCTTAATCATCTCTAACAAGGTTCCAGGTATTTTAAACTGATTTTACATACACTTGCAACACCCCCATTTTATACAACAACATATGTGTAGCTCCCTGATGCTGATTCACCCACCCCCCCTGAAATTCAAAATTCAACTAAATTTTATCCCTTCTTCAATGGTGCTTTGGGTGCTATCAATGGCACCCACATTCTGTGCCACTCATCTACTGCAGACTGTGATGATGTGAGGAACTGCAAGAGGGTGCTTACTCAAAATTGCCTTGCTGTGTGCTTGTTTGATCTTCACTTCCTGTATATTTTGTCTGGCTGGGAGGGATCAATGGCTAGCTCCATGCTTTTCAATGAGGCCTGTGGAGCTGATTTGTACATCCCAAGAGGGAGGTTTTATCTTGCAGATGCTGGCTTTGGCTTGTCAGATACACTGCTGATCCCCTATTGCAGTGTGTGGTACAATTTGTCAGAATGGGATCATGCCAAGGAAGTGTATGTGATCAATCTTTTCTGAAAGTTTCTCACTGATGCTCTCCCAAGCCCACACAATGCCAAGGAATTATTCAATTTGTGTCATGCATCTGCTTGCAACATGGTTGAGTGGATCTTTGGGATCCTCAAATGGCACTTTCAAATCCTACAGCATCCTCTGGAGTATGACATGGATATTCAGGCCTTTATTCCATCTGCACTTGCAGCATTTCACGATTTTATCTGGCAGTATGACCCCAATGAGATTCACATGTACAACAAGTTCAATTTCCAAATAGGTCATTCTGAGTCAGTTGGGGAACTGGGAAGAGGCCCAGCTACATCACATGAGATGAAGTGAGCCAATGAGAGGCAAGATAGGATTGCATGTGTGATGTGGGAGTAGTATCAGTGTCACCTCAATGGCATGTAGTGTAGCAATGAAGGCAGGGACAATACATCATATGAATATGCTGTTGGGTGAAAAAAATGGAGTACAATTCTACATCTAGTCATCCATACTACTGAGATCTGCCTTAAATTTCTTCAGCTTGTCCAAGACCTGCTTGTTGTGGGCCTGAGGGTGGCCTTCCTGCAGGTTGCTAGGGTTGCTGGGGTTGCTGAGGTTGCTGAAGTTGCTAGGGCAGTATGCTGACCATGAAGACTTATATGGGCTGCTAAGGCAGTGGCGGGTGTCATGGTGGACTATTGGGACGCTTACGCTTACTAATTTTCTTGCCTTATATGTACATATTTCCCACAGCTCGGCTGGAGTCGTCACCACTTCCCCCTCCCTACCTTACCCAACTGTTATTACACTCCTGCCAATCCCTTCTGCTGTTGTGTTGCCTCGGCTCATTACTAAACTACTTACACTAATATGCTGACGAGTTTCGTGGCCTTACTGCCGCTGAAACTTGTCATAGACTGCCGATGACTCCGCCTAAATAGTTATGTATAAATACGCTCATAGAAGGGGACCAAAAGCCTTAAGCTTGGTCTCTTGTGAATCTTAGACATTCTCAGAGCAATCCTCCGAGTGATCCGAAGCTTCTCAGCCCCTTTCCCCTCCCACTTGCACCCTAGAACATACCCTAGGGTCTGCTAAGCGACTTAGTGACATGTTTCACTTAATCTACCATATATAGTAAACCGAGTCCCAATTGGGAACTCTTCGAACTCCGACACATACGTTAAGCGCTCAGAAAGGTGTTGCCTTTCTTCACTTCAAACAAAGACAAAGGTCACTGAGTAACGGACCTCTCAGTGCTCTATAGAATCACCCTATCTGCACCAGAACACCCAGCAGGAAGGAGCAGCTCCTTCCATTCACAACCTTAGTGGCATACCAATGAACTAAGTGCAATACAAGGCGTATCAGCACTCTAGACATCCCTTCCTTTGGAAACTTGTCTTGAATATCCAAATTGACTCCTTCACATCTAGATCCCCTTCCTCCTTCAGGAGATAGGGAACGACAGCAGCCAACACCGCCACTACCCACAGCTGTTCTAACAAGGCGTTAGAACTCCACAGAAGACAACCAAGACAATGGTCACCGACGCAGATATCATCCTACACCTACAACAGAAAGACAGAGACAGGCCAGACGCCCTACCCCCCATAGCAATAGAATGAACAGCCAAGGAGGCTGCCAGACAGAAACATCGACAGAACCGCCATGCTCCGTCCAGCGTGACAGCGGGTCTGGTTGTTGGTCTGCTGGGGTTATTTGGATCTGTGGCCCAATGTGATAGATTGCTAGAAGGTTGACTTGTTCATCTAGTTGTCCAACATCTTCTGGGAGTTGTGGTTCCTATTCTTGGGGTTGTGGAGCTTCAATTTGTTTGTGGTGTGTAGGAGTTACTTTGTGGTATGTAGGGGGGTTGGCTTGTTCTGGTGTGTGAGGTCTGTCATCACATCCTTCATTGGCAGTATGTTTATATCTATTTCCTTCTTCAGAGGAGTTGTGTGCTGTGCTTCTTGGTTCCCTAGGGGAGTGAAGGTTGGTGGAATGGGTGTGAGGGGTGTGAGTTCCTGGTGCTATGACTTCTAGTTCTTCTGTAACAATGGCAGGGGTTAATGTGATTTGCTAAGCCTGGTAAGCAGGGTGGTAGGGGTTGTCTACTGGTGGATATCCTGTTCCTGCTGCCCCATGTTTGGTTCTGTCTTGGTCATATGCACAAATAACACTGTTTTTATCTCTAGTGAGGGTGTACCAGTATCCTTGGATGAATTCAACTGGATGTCTTCTGATTGCACTGGTGTGTTCACTAGGCATGTGAAGGGTGTATCCTATGTTTGGTCCTTGGACTGTCCAGTGGATGCTTTGTCCTGTGATTTAGTCTGGGAGGTTTGGTTCTGTTTTTCGTACAAGTCAGACCCTGGAGCTTGTGGCAAAGGCTCTAGGGTAGACAAGTGGTTCTCTTTGGAATTCTTCTGTGGTGACTGATAAGCTTGGTCTAATGCCATGCTGGACAGAGTGTGGCTGGTCTGTCAATGTCTCTGTCTGGCAGCTTGCTTGGCTGCTCGTTCTCTCTGTCTGGTAGTTAGTTCATCTGGTCTATCCCTCTGCTGTAGGATGATATCTGTGTCAGTGACCATCATCTTGATTGTCTTCTGTGGAGTTCTAACACCTTGTTAGAACAGCTGTTGGTAGTGGCAGTGCTGGCTGTGTTTGTCCTCAGTTTTCTAAAGGAGGAAGGGGATCTAGATATGAAGGAGTTGATTTGATACTTAAGAAGTGTATCATCTAGATGGTGCCAAGGAAGTGATGTCTGGAGTGCTGATACACCTTATATTGCACTTGGTTTGTTGGTATGCCACTAAGGTTGTGAATGAAAGGAGGTGCTTCTTGGTACTGGGTTGCTAGTGCAGAGGGGCAGTTCTATAGAGCACTGTGAGGTCTGTTACTCAGTGACCATCATCTGTCTGAAGTGAAGAAAGGCAATGCCTTTCTGAGCACTTAACATATGTGTCAGAGTTTGAAGAGTTCCCAATTGGGACTCAGTTTACTATATATGGTAGATTAAGTGAAACATGTTAGCAGACCCTAGGGTACATTCTAGGGCACAAGTGGAAAGGGGAAGAGGACTTTGAAGCTTCAGATTAATCAGAGGATTGCTCTGAGAATGTCTAAGATTCGCAAGAGACCAAGCTTAAGGCTTTGGTCCAGTTCTAAGAGTGTATTTATACATAGGTATTTAGGTGGAGTTTCCAGCAGCGATTGATGTGTTTCAGCAGCAGTAAGGCCACAAAAACTGTTGGCAGATTAGTGTAGGTACTTTAGTAAGTAGCTGAGGCAACACAACAGCAGAATGAGGCAGTAGGAACATAATAGAGGCTGTGTAAAGTAGGGTGGGGGAAGTGATGGCAACTCCAGCCAGACCGTGAGAAATACATACACATATGGACAAAATATTAGTAAGCAGAAGCGTGCTCACTGTCCACCACAACATCCAGTATTCCTTTACCTTGTATCTGGCATTCTATTAATATGATGGTGGGATGATTTATAGCAGTGAAGGCTCATGTCTTGCAAAATGATTGGACCCAGGAATCTCCAGTAAGGCATTCATCTTCTGGTATATTAAATTCCTTTTTGAAGTGTTTCTGCCTTTCTACCAGCATCTTACCATTGACTATTTCTCACTTCTCTTCCATAGACCTCATCCAAAGTACCAATACACATTCCACATCAGGTCTTGTTACAGCACAAGGTTGTTTTGAAAATAGGGCTGTTGGGTGGAATTAGGTTGATCTTCAAGTTCTTTCTGCTTTTGAATTTTGTGAGAGAGTGTTGATTGTGTGAATATGAGGGCCCCTTCAGGCCTGGATGAAAAGTGGTGGACCACATCATGTTGGCAAATGGAAGGATGGGCAACAATAAATACAAAGACAATTAACCAGTCTTGAAGGGTGAGATTATCACAAGTTGGTTTATGTATGGGTTTCACTAATGTTGTTTGTTTACCCTTCACCACTTGTTTTTCCTTTGGACCAGGTTTGCAAGCATATGATGCTAGCTTGTCTCAAGGCTTTTGAACACATTCAGTGGGCATGAAAAAAAATGGGTTGTTTTGGTAGGGAGGGATTGTGGATGTGCACAGTATTGTCTGTAGAGACAACCAAATCTTGGTCTTACATGGGTTTTAGGCCCCAGGACTATGGTATAAACTAAATAAGTGTATGAAGTAGTGCTGAGTGCCTATAAGATAGGTGGTGCTGTTAGTGTACATCAGTAATTAAGCACTTTAGTTTCTAGAGGTTACTCAACTCAGGCAACCACCAAAAACCAGCCAAAACCCAGAAGCTCAGACATCTCAAAATGTATGTCTGATTTTCCAGAAACCTACCTTGCAAGCAAGCCATGGTAACTTAGGAAATGTATAGAAACCTATGAAATTTGGGAACTACATTGAAAAAGTGGCTACTATCCCTGTGCTCTTGTTTATTGGCCAATCTTGGGTAATGAACACAATGAAGACACTGGCCTGTGTTGGAAAATCAGGCCAGCCATTATAATGGACTTGCTTTGTAATACAGATGGAATACAATTATAAATGTATTTATAATGCAAAACTAATTTTGGCTGCTTATGATAACAAATTATGAGTCTATCCCACGCTTGTCATTAAATTAACAATCATTATTAGGACATCTCTATACATGTAATACAATTATAATGTTTAGACCTACATTATAATTGATGTAATCTCCTCTGCAATTTTGCCTATGCAATCTCATAATCTATCTCATAATCTAATAAGCAAGTGATTGCTTTGTATATTACTCACATAGCAAACTCTGGTCTCATTACATGTGACCATCATTGTCTTTCCCCAGTATTCAATATCCCCAGTAATCCCTCTAATAATGGGAAGAAATCTTGTCATGTCTGTAGTGGTACCTTTCATCCCCAAATGATTGCTCCTCATGTCAACAAGTGTGAGCACATGAAGGAGGCTGAGGAAGGCCTAGTGAAGTATGAGCACAAAGTGAGACACAAAGTGGAGAGGCTACTTGCCCATATATGTCATATTTTGTATTTTAATTATACTCCTCTGATTCTCTCTTGAGGCCCCAGTGGGTCTAATGCTGCTGATGTCACACTGCACTAAGCGTGGCAGTTCTGTTGATATTTCTGTCTGGCAGCTCCCTTGGCTGCTCATTCCCTTTGTCTGGGGGTTAGTTTGTCTGGTCTGTCTCTATCCCTCTGCTGTATGTGTAGGATGATATCTGCATCAGTGACTATCGTCTTGGTCATCTTCTGTGGAGTTTTAACACCTTGTTAGAACAGCTATTGTTAGTGGTGGTGCTGGCTGCTGTTATCCTCTATCTCCTGAAGGAGGAAGGGGATCTAGATGTGAAGGAGTTGATTTGGATACTTAAGATGTGTATCCAAAAGGAAGGGATGTCTGGAGCACTGATATGCCTTGTATTACACTTAGTTCATTGGTATGCCACTAAGCTCATGAATGGAAGGAGCTGCTCCTTCTTGCTGGGTTGCTAGTGCAGAGGGGGTGGTTCTATAGAGCACTGAGAGGTCCGTTACTCAGTGACCTTTGTCTGTCTGAATTGAAGAAAGGCAATGCCTTTCTGAGCACTTAACATATGTGTCAGAGTTTGAAGAGTTCCCAATTAGGACTTGGTTTACTATATATGGTAGATTAAGTGAAATGCATCACTAAGTTGCTTAGCAGACCCTAGGGTATGTTCAAGGGCACAAGTGGGAGGGAAAAGGGGCTATGAAGCTTCAGATCACTCAGAGGATTGCTCTGAGAATGTCTGGGATTCACAAGAGACCAAGCTTAGGGCTTTGGTCCCCTTCTATGAGTGTATTTATGTACAAGTATTTAAGTGGAGTTTCTGGCAGCAATTGATGTGTTTCAGCAGCAGTAAGGCCACGAAAACCATTGGCATATTAGTGTAAGTGTTTTAGTAAGGAGCTGAGACAACACAACAGTGGAATGAGGTGGCAGGAGTGTAATAGAGGGTGTGTAAAGTAATGTGGGGAAGGTGATGAACACTCCAGCTAGACTGTGAGAAATCCCTAATACAAGTGAAGATGGTCCTAGGAACTGACCCAAAAGAAGTAAATTTATTAAACCCAAGAAGGTAACTTTTTACATAAGCACTTAGTCAGGCTTAGTCACAAGCTAGAAATGTTATGAAATGTTCAAAATGTTGTGACTCCCATGCTTTTGGGTGCCTAAGTACCAAAAAAGGCATCATTCACACATGTGTTGGTCCTTTTCTGCCTGCCAAAAAAGGTGTTGCTCCCACAGTTGTGGCTACCACTTTTTTTCCTCGTGCAGGTGTGCTCATGTAAGGCAACAACTTCCCACTCTCCTTTGGCTGGCACAAATTCTGGACACTTTTTGGGTATGCTTACCTAAGCCAAAAGACTCGCACTGTGGCTGCCATGCTTCAAACTCAGGACACTTTTTAGGGGTGCTTACTTAAGCCTAAAAACTCGCAAGTGGGGCTGCTGCATACTTTTAGGCCTGCTTACTTAAGCCAGAAAAGCTTGCACCTCTTGCATTTTTCTGCCTCCTGGGGCTGCAACCTGACACTTTTGGGCTGCTTACTAAGCACAAAAAAGTCGAACACTGCTGCATACTCAGGCCTGCTTACTTAAGCCAAAAAACTTTGCAACTCTCTTGCACCTCTGCCTGCCTGCCTGAGGACACTTTTTGGGCTGCTTACTAAGCACAAAAAGGTGAACACTTGCTTCAAATTTTCCCTCTTCCTCTCAGCTCTTCACAATCAAAAGGTGTGTCTCCTACTATTTTTACATAGAAAATGATTAAACAATATTTTTTATTTAGCCTTTCCCTACATTTAGGCCACTTGCACCCTCTCACCTTTTTCTGCCTCTGGACACTTTTTGGCCTGCTTACTAAGCACAAAAAGTCAAAAACTGACTTTAATTTGCCTCTACCTCTCAGCTTTTGGCAATCAAAAGGTGTGTCCTCTATCATTTTGACATGGAAAATGGTTAAAATATATGTTTTCTTCACTTTTTTTTAGCATTTGCCTACATTTAGGGCCTAAACAAAGGTGTGTATGTCATTTTCTGCATGTTCTTTCAGTTTTTAACTTCTTTAATTTCACTATTTCTAGCCTTTTGGCCTTCTTGAAGGCTGACATCCTCTGCTTTGCCCCCTCCCCCCCTCTTTTATTACTTTTATCAAGGTGAGTTGATTGTTTTTTATTTTATTAAGCATCTTTTTTGATCTTTTTCTTTTTCCTTAGGGTTTTTGCCCATTTTCTGGGATTGTTTTTGGCCATTTCTTTAGGAGATCCCTTTTGGATGTATGTGCTTTTAATCTATTATTTGTCTATTTATATAACCTTCTTTGCTATAGGACTACATACTCCTTCTTTGGGGAGTTTGCTTCTGCTGCTGCTCTGTCTTTAGCAACTGCTAGGTTCTTCTGAGATTTGGAGACCAAGGTGAAGCCCTGAGAAGTCCTACCTCCCTGGCTTTTCTGTGAAAACAGATTATCTGCCAGTTGCTTAAGCTCTTGAAAAAGAGTGGACCTCTCTCTTGGCACAGTATATAGGGAGATTGGGTGGTAGGGTGGTTTTATACCACAATTAAGTTACCCCCCTTCCTTTACAGGAAGTTGCTCCACTTTCAACTATTGCTGTTCACACTGATTTCCCTTATCTTTGGAAGAACTTGGTGGGTTTGCTCTTCTCTGCTTTGGCTTTAGCTTGGTTCTTTGCTCTGTCTTTGCCTTTCCTCCTTCCTTTCCCTCCCTCTACAGTTAGAGGAGAGCAATAATGCCATCTACACCACCATCACATATTCCTCCTCCTGTAGCTCCCTCTCCTCCTCCTCCTCCTCCTCCTCCTCCTCCTGCTGCTGCTGCTGCTGCTGCTGCTGCAGGTATTCCTTCTATATTTCAGCAGCACCAACAAGTCACATGTCACTCTGAGTATGCTTTGCATGCTCTGGATCCTCCTTCATTGTGGAGGACCCCTGCTGCTGCTGCTGCCACTTCAGCCTCATCTTCCTCCTCCACCATCACATTTAATGGCACAACATACTCTAATTTGCCAGCTGATATTACAGCAAGGGTGGCTGCCCTCCCTCCCCTGCTTAGATCTTTGCAACAGCCTAGACCTCATCCTTTTCCAACATCTTTTACTAATTTGGCTGCAGCACATACCACCCTTCCTCCCCTCCCTCCCCCCCCTGCTTTTGGCTCTGCTTCTTTGGCTCTTGGATCTATGTCTTCTAGCTCTGCTTTCCCCCCTGCTCCTCCCCCTCAAGTTATAACTCCTGTTCAACTGCAGTTGGCAAATGCTGCTCTTCCTTCTTTGCCTAACTTTAGACAGCCTATTGTTGTATGTTTCTGATAATAATTTTTTTTATGTTTATATGCTAATTATTATTATCTTAGGCTGCTGCATCTGCACCTGCTCCTGTCCCTGCTCCTGTCCCTATACAAATTATACATGTTGTTCCAAGACCTGTAAGTTTTTCTTTTTTTTTTCTTTTTCTTTTAATAATACTAAGTTTATCCTATAGGTTGTTCCTCCACCATTACCACCACCTGCTCCTCCTACCTCTGCTCTTGCTCCTGCACCACCTTTGCCCTTTCCACCTCCTCTTCCTATAGCATGCCACCCCTTTGATCCTGACTGGCATGTTCATAACCTGGGTAATATGGATGTGCAATGCCCCTTTTGCCATGCTCTTCATTGGATGCCTGAGCGCCTTACAAACTCTTCTGCAAGGCATCCTAAGTTTGGCAAATGCTCTCTTAGTGGCAAGGTCACTCTTCATGATCTTCTTCATCCTCCTCATGAGCTCTTTGAGCTTCTTACCTCTTAAGATCAACCTGCAAGGGCCTTTTGTACTCATATTCGCAATTACAATAGTGCTTTGGCCATGACTTCTGTAGGAAGAAAGGTGGATGAGTCTCTCAATCAGAGAGGTGGTGGTCCTTGGGCTTATAGGCTTCATGGTGAACTTATACACAGGGCTGGCTCTCTTCTGCCACCTGAAGGAGTTACTTCTACTTACTCCCAGCTCTATATTTATGACCCAGCCATAGCCCTCAAACATTGCCAGCTTAATCAGTGGAATTCTGCTTTGGATCATCATACTTTGGCCACCCTTCAAAATATGCTGTATACCCTTCATCCTGGAGTGTAGATATATAAGCAGGCCTTTGAGCTAACCAGAAACCTGCCTCCAGAACAGCAATGCAGGATTGCCCTTCACTTTGATCCATCCACTGATAGAAGGCACTATCAACTCCCTAATGCTTCTGTTGAAGAGGTGGCTGTTCTTTTACTGGGTGATGGTGAAGTCCCCACTGGCTCTCAGGATATTATTTTGTATCACAACTATGGCCCTCCTTTACAGCGCATCTCTGACATCAATTCCATATATCCATCCTTGTGCTATATTCTCCTTTTCCCCACTAGCCAGCTTGGTTGGTCCCATAGGCTGCCCTACAATGTACTTGAAGAGGGTGATGGTGATGCTAATAACAAATACATCACCATGATGGAGTACTATCACTATTGCCTTCACATTTGCCCTCTTCAGCATGAGTCCATTTATCTCTTCCTCTCTGGCAAGCTTTTTCAAGAGTTTGTTTGTGAGATATAGGCTGTCACAGAGCAGAATTGTCTTAGCTTTCTCAAACACAACTAGAAAAAGCTGCAGTCAGAAATCTACAAGGGATTGGTAGATGCTATGGCTGCTAATGCTGATGCCAATATGGATGAGTTGGGAAAAAGATTCATCCTGCCTTCTAGCTTCTCTGGGAGCACAAGGAACATGCAGCAACATCTTCAGGATGCCTTAGCCATCAATCACTTCGATGGTGGTGGGGATCTTTTTATCACCATGACTGCCAATCCTGCCTGGCCTGAGATTCAAGGTGCACTTCTTTATGGTCAATCTGCTTCTGATCACCCTGACTTGGTGATGTGTGTCTTCCATGCCAAGCTACAAGCCCTTATCAAAGACATTAAGGAGGGTGTTCTGGGTGCTATTAATGCCTACCTCTACACATTTGAGTTTCAGAAGTGTGGCCTTCCTCATGCCCATATCATTGTCTCCCTTCAGCCTTATGCCAAGTTGCACACTCCTGAGGACATTGATAGCCTTATATCTTCTGAGTTTCCCCTCCACAATGATAACCTGCTTGAGCTAATCAAAAAGTTAATGGTGCACACTCCTTGCAGCCCTCAAACTCCTGATGCACCTTGGATGGTCAATGGCAAATGTTCTAAGGGGTTTCCAAAGCCTTTTAGGGAGCACACCTCTGTTACTGAGGATTCTTATGCCTGCACAAAGCACTCTAATACTGGCATCACTCATCAGATCAGAAATAACCAAGTCAACAACCAATGGGTGGTCTGCCATTCCCCTTTTCTCATCTGGAAGTATAGGTGCCATATTAATGTGGAGTCTATTGCATCAGTAAAGGCCATCAAGTACATCTATAAGTATGTGTATAAAGGCCATGATTGCACCACTATGCAGTTTAGGACTTGCAGGGATGAGATCAAGCTTTACCTTGATGCATGCTATGTCAGCAGCTGTGAGGCTATATGGAGGCTTTGTGCTTTCAACATGCAGGAGCATGTCCCCAGTGTTATGCACCTTCAAGTTCACCTTCCTGATAAGCAGACTGTTGTGGTTAATACAGACAAGGTGCAGAACTTAGAGGAGGCTATCAACTCTGGGAGAAAAAACAACACCACACTTATTGGATGGTTCACAGCTAATGCTGAGACACAGGATGAGGAGATTCATAACACACTCTATCAGGACTTCCCCTCTAAGATGGTTTGGGTGAAGACTAAGGAAGCCAACTTTTGGAAGCCTAGGACAAGAGAGTTTGCCATTGGCAGGATATACTATGCCTATCCCACTTCTGGAGAGCACTTCTACTTGCACCTTCTTCTTTCTGCTGTCTCAGGTGCCACTTGCTGGGAGGATCTTTATTCTTATCAAGGCATCAGATACCCTTCCTTCAGAGAGGCCTGTGTGGCACATGGCCTATTAGAAGATGACCAGGAGTGGCACCAATGCTTAAATGAGGCAAGACACATGCAGACAGGTTATCAGCTGTGCCACCTTTTTGTCACCATCCTCTATGAGTGCACTCCTTCAGATCCAAGAGCACTTTGGGACACTTCTTGTGCTGATATCTGTGATGACTTGAGGCATTATCTGCATACCACACTGCCCTAGCAGATCCCTCTGATGCACAAGTCCTGGATTATGGCCTTTACCTCATTGACCAGCTGCTTTCTCATCATGGCAAGAGCCTTCAGGACTGGACCACCATGCCACAGGTGGTTGGTGACTGGGGGGCAATTGTGGGGAATTGTCTTATTCAGGAGCAGAGACAGTATGACCCAGAGGAGCAGGCTCTTTTTGCAGCAGAGTGTATGGCAAAGTTGAACCCTGATCAGCAGGCTGCCTTTGAGAAGATCACCTCTGCTATCACCAACAACACTGGACAACTCTTCATTCTTCATGGGCCTGAGGGCACTGGCAAAACTTTCCTCTATAACACCCTCTGCTATCACTTGTGCTCCCAACAGAAGATTGTCCTTTGTGTTGCATCCTCTGGCATTGCTGCACTTCTTCTAAAAGGTGGAAGGACTGCTCATTCTGCCTTTAAGATCCCTATCCCCTGCCATAAGTCCTCTATCTGTGGCTTCTCCAAGAACTCTCAGCTTGGAGAGTTAATTCACATGACTAACTTGGTTATCTGGGATGAGGCACCTATGCAGCATAAGCATATTATGAAGATAGTGGATAGGTCCTTCAAGGATGTGCACAACTCTGACAAGCCCTTTGGTGGTGTTATTATTGTGTTTGGTGGGGACTTTCAGCAGATCCTGCCAGTCATCATCCAGGGTTCAAGAGCACAGATTGTGGGGGCTTGCCTGCAAAGGTCTATCCTGTGGAGGTTTTTGACTATCTTAGACCTTCATCAAAATATATGCCTAAGCACCAACATTAAGGCAGAGCAGGACTTTGCAAGATGGCAGCTAGAGGTGGGCCAGGGCAAGCACACAAGTCAGGAGGGCAACATCACTCTCCCAGATCACCTAAAATGCAGGGAGAACACTGTGGCTTCTCTGATTGACACCATCTACCCCAATATCCACACTGCCAACTTTTCTAGGGAGTACTTCTCACAGTGCACCATTCTCTCTGCTTTGAACACAAATGTGGATAGTATCAACAAGATGGTGCTTGAGAGATTCCCTGGGCAAAGATAAGTGTTTCAGAGTGCAGACTTTATCCCTACCTCTGAGCAAAGTGGTGAAGATGATCCTATGCTAAACTATCCTGTGGAGTATCTGAATGCTGTCAACTGCTCTGGCCTGGATGCAGCACATGGAGTATGCAATGGGAGCAGGGCAATCTTAACCAGATACAGAAATAGGGTGCTGGAGGTGGAGCTTCTTACTGGGCAACATGCAAAGCAAAAGGTGTTTATTCCAAGGATCCAGAACCAGCCAACAGAAGATCAACTTGCCTTTAAGTTTACTAGAAGACAGTTTCCTGTGAGGCTTTGCTTTAGCATGACCATTAACAAGTCACAAGGGCAATCAGTTCAGCATGTTGGGTTAGATCTTAGGTCTCCTGTGTTTACCCATAAGCAGTTTTATGTTGGGGTATCTAGGGTAACATCTGTGAGGAACATAAAGGTGATCTGGGATGAAAGAGATAGGGAAGAGAAAACTAAAAATATAGTATATGGTGAAGTGTTGTTAAGGTGATTAATATCAGTAGATACCAGTACATATCAGGATTGTATATAGCTGTGGATTGTTAATTGATATCAGTAGAATATGTCAGTGAAGTTTTGCCATACATATAGCATATGCAATGCAGTTAATGTGACTATCCTAACTTATAGGATGTATGCCACTTTCCCTAGAGCCGTTCCCTGTCAGTGACTCTCCACCTCCTAGACCACTGGCTGAGCAAGTCCAGGCTGCAGATGGCAATACTCAAATCAAGTACCATCCTAGGAGTGGTAAGCCTTCCAAGGCCTACTGCCCCAAAGCATACAGCACTCATAAATCCTCTTCTCATGACAAACCCAACTTAAAACCCTGGTGGCCATTCTTCAAGACTCACAAGGATTTCCTAATCTCAGAAATCCTCATTGACTCCAGCCTTAGCAATGCCCAGCTAGACAAGCTCCTCAAGCTCATCAATCATTGTATCAATGGTAAAGGGACATTGATGCTCTCAAGACATGCAGATCTTTAGGCTGCATGGGATCATGCATCTTTAAAGTTGACCCCTGTAAGTTAAGGTGTAGTGTCAGAGTGAAAGACTCATTATCAAGGAGAATAGTTTGAACAGTCTACCATGTCTGTACAGTACAAAGGTGAACAGAGATCATTTGACATAATCTATCACCCCTTGTAGGATTGGGCCACTGATCTCATCTGGGAACCCCAGTTTGCTTCACAATTTCATTGGGATGCTGAGAAGATCTTCCAATGTAGTGGACAATCATTCACTCATATTTTTCATGAGCCTTGGACTTCAGATGCATTCTGGGATGCTCAGGTATGTGTAGATTGATCTTATGCACCCTAAAATATTGATCTGAGGTGTTACTTTGACAGTCACAGATACCAGATGGTGGCCATGTTCTTGCCTTAATATTATATGCTGATAAAACAAAGCTGTCCAGCTTTGGCAAAGCCAAGGGGTATCCTGTTGTTGCACATTGTGCAAATCTTCCAACAGAAATTTGGAATGGAGATGGTTTTGGTGGTAGATGCATCATTGGATGGTTGCCTGTGATATGATCTAAATTTATGGATTTCTCTTTACAATATAATTAAACACTCTTCTTAAGGTTACTGAGGATTCAAAAGAAAGTGGGAAGCCAGAATTCATAAACTTCAAACATGTTGTCTGGCACACATCGTTTGAAAAAGTCATTCAATTGATTACAATGCATTCAAAGTCTGGGTGTTGGCTTGAATGTGGTGATGGTATACAACAACACCTTTTCCCAGTTGTCCTCATGCTCTCTGCCAATTATGAAGAGCAGTACATACTATCTATTTTTGTAATGTTGATCTGACATTTATTACTAGATGCATGATGTCACTAATATGCAGGTCAAACTCAAAATGACTGTGTCCCATTTGTCTTGTCAAGAGTGATGCACTAGCTGACATATCAACTACCTGGCCTCTTAGGACAACTGCTGACACCCAGACAGTGATTAAGGATGCATGTAAACTTCAAAGCACTACCAAGCATGAGAAGTTGTTATCGCACCTTAGCTTCATGATGTCAATGTGAGTGGCCTCTTGTTTGTGTCTTTGATCCTGGTGATAATGCCTTTGTGCCAGAATGTCTTCTGGAATCTCAGTTACTCAGACCTGCACTGTGCACTCTCATTTGACCAGCTTCATTCAAACAACAGCAGCTTGTTTGGTTATCATCTCTAGGAGCAGTTCAAGATCCTAATTGCTGGGTATGGTTGTTCGCAGGAGGAGCAGGTTGATAAACAGTAGGTACTTTCTTGCAGGTTGAATGGTGCAATCATCTATGTTCTAGGTTCAATGATGTCCCTTGCTGGAGTGGTCTAAACCACTTCTGGGGGGTCATGAAGGTGTCATTCACTGACAGCTCCAAATACGAAGATATTTCAAAGGTGTGTAAACACTTTTAACAATCCTATCACTCTAATTAACATTTCCTAGCTTATTGTGTTCATAGCACACAATATCATCCCATCATGCAACCAGGAGTCAGAAGGCTGGCTCCTGCTTCAGTGTTTGTGAGCGTTTTCAATTGTAGATTTATACCTCACATTTGAAGCACATACTGAACACAATTACATCTGGCCGGCATGAACTGGAAAGTTTTGCACAGTGTATGAAGGTATGGACTCTGCTGCTGTCTTTGATAGTCAAAATATGCTGATAGTGTCCACTAGAAATATATTCATGCATTCACCAGCCATGGAGAATCCAACAAAAGCTGGCATTTCCCAAAAATGCATGCATTAGTGCATAGTTTTGATAACATCAAGCAAAAGGGAGCAACTCACAACTATAACACAAAGCCCAATGAGAAGCTCCATGGGCCTCTCAAGAAGACCTACAAGATGCATACCAATTTCAAGGACATAGGCCCTCAGGTATGATCTATTTGATTTATAGATACAATGTGCCACATTGATCATTGCTACACACATAGATTTTAAAACTTGAACACCTCAAGTTTATATTCTCTTCAATTTACAGTCAACTCAATAACGTGGAGTGCATTGAAAATAAAGATGAAGATGTGGACAAAGTCCCTGAAGTGCTATCATCATCCCACCCTCTCCCAGATGTTGCACAAGTGCCACAGTTACAGGGTCATGTACTCATAGATGGCCATATTGACCTGTGCTCACAGCAACCAACAATGACATTCACTGTAATGGAGGAATCCCTTCATACCTCCCTTGCCAGTTGGCTGACCAAGGAGCTGCCAGCTTATGGTATTTCAGTGCCCATCTCCTATTGAATTTAGCCCTGATGACCTGGTGCATCATGCTGCTCAGACTTATCACCCTATGTTCCTGACAAGTTATTGTTTAGATCACTCAATACCTATCCATGAGGATTTTCTATGAGTCCAAGGTCGACTTCCAACAATATGCTGACCTTGTATACTGCAATCCTTCATTCCATGGCTGTAAATGATATGATTTTATAATTGTGCAAACCACCAGCAGCTTCATATTCACCCAGCTTCTCAAGACATTTTCCATATCTATTGCTGACAGGCTTTACACCATCTGTTTGATCCAGCCACTGGACACACCAATATCTACACCACCAACAAAGGATGGTAGCCTGAGACTGCACTGTGTTTGTGCCAGATTAAGGAACAAGTTCATATTCACATGATTGATTATACATGGTGTGCCATTAATCAAAGATTTTGACAAGGCTGGGGACTATCTAGTCATGGATGTTGTTGACCACACCAGAGATCTATTTCTTCATTGTAATGAAATTTTTGCTAACTGATGCATCACTGCATTTCATAGGTACCACACCTCCATGTATAACCTGATACTTGATTGCTTGCAAATGTAACAATCAGTTTCTGCTCAGCAAGAGAATATCATTTCCAATTACAATGGCAAAGATGCACTTGTTGAGGAGGAGCAGATGGATGAGTGGTTTTGCACCAGTTATGAGCAATCTTCTGGCAGTGGTCCTTCTCTGGTTCAAGTTCCATGAGCCTTGCCGCAACAATACTCACACCTGGGGTAGGAGAACCTTCACATGCAGGATGCTTTTCGCTGCTAGTAGCACTCATTAATCACACAGGACAGAGAAATAGTGGATCCAATAGGTGAGGCCCTCAGCCCCTCAATCATGCATGGCAGCAGTGGTTAATAATAAATAAACGTGAGTTGGAGCAGGAACCATAGCAGCAATGATGATGTGATATTGTGCAAGGTCACCAATTAAAGAGCCTCAAGCCAATTCATGCTGGTCACACATTTCTCAAGCAAGGCTCACTCACTCAACTTAAGGGCAGGTGAGGCCCTTGCCCCTCAATCATGCATAGTAGCAGTGGTTAATAATGAATAAATGTGAGTTGGAGCAGGAACCATAGCAGCAATGACGATGTGATATCATGCAAGGTCACCAATTAAAGAGCCTCAAGCCAATTCATGCTGGTCACACATTTCTCAAGCAAGGCTCACTTGCTCAACTTAAGGGCAGCTCTTCTCCCTCAAAGAGCACATAAAGACTGATGTGCCTATGATCAAATTGGTAGATGTGAAATCCAAAGGGGACAGCAGCAATGACAGTGATTTGAGTGTGGTCAAGATTGTCAGCAATGACTCCATAACCTGGCTGTCGATGCTGCACAGGCTACCATCTCTGCACCCTCTTCTTTTTGGCAACCGATCAGAGGCTTCATTGGTAATCAACATGCATGCTGGAGCTTGCAATTCTAGGCCAATCCACTGCCCAAAGTTAAACTCAGATGGTGTGATGATTAATTGTGTGCCCAGGTAATATTAGTGCTGAAGCTCTTGGCATTATAGATCAGGCACCCATTCACATCGCAATTCCCCACCATCAAATATAATCAATAAAACCCCCCTCCATTAAACAAGATCAAACTAAAGCTACATGTAATTGTACATGTAGCAAACATGAGGTGATTTTACTAATCTCCCTACATGTGCCGATCACTCCACAATACCAGCCAATCAATGTATCCAGATGGTGCAATGCCACTAATCTGTATTATTCATTGTGTACATCATTTATAATGTTCCAAGTAATCCAAGGTTTACCAATTGAGGATGTGCAGCTGCAATGTTCACCAGGTGTTGTTCCACATTCAATGTGCTTGGCATAAATCATGCTCATTGACAGGGTTCTTTTATGCAACCATATTTATTGTATACATCTTCATCACTTGCACACACTTCCTATTGCAGTGATGTCTCCCTCCAACAATGACTCCCTTCCGTCTGATGAGCAAGGATCAACCTATAATTCTGAGGAGTTGGAATCAGACAACTCAGTCCACTTGATGCCAAGTACCCAGATTTCCCCTGACATGTCAAAGGCTGAGCTGTTAAAAGTGTGTCTACTGATCTGCCTTGATCTCATACTGTCAATGATATGGGCTTCACACACTATCATCAGCTCTTGAAGACCACTCAACTTCAGAACTTGAGGATCAACAAGCAATACAGGAGGGTCAGGATCAACTACAAGGCATTACAGTCTGACTGAATGACCACTCAGAATAAGGGTGGACACAGTAAGAAAAGTCTCAGCAGCAAGGAGAAGGAGATCGGATATGTGGGAGCCAGGTTTTGTTTTGCTTATGAGCAATGGGTGGAACATTCAACACTTGAAATCGAACCTTCCATCAATTTGGATCCACTAAGCCCTGACCAGTAGAAAACCTCCCATACAGCCAAGCATGCCATCACTGCTGAGGTGTATGCCTCTATTACCCCTAAACTCCAGGCTGCCCTTAAGAATGAATTGCACAGGCAGTCTTTCATTGACATTGTAAGTTCAAAATACTCACTCTGCATCCATCTAATGTCTCACTAATTGATTCACACCAGTTTTTATATCACCTTAAGCAGGAGCGTTCCAACATCATGCATATGGTGTGTGATGTTGCCACAGGACTGCTAGGCCTGAAAGCAACTCACTTGTCAAGTTGTCGCAACCCTGCCCTAGCCCAGGAACTGGAGCAACTTCTCCAGAATCCAATGAAGCCAGCTGAGAAGTACCCATTATTCCCATCATTACTTTATCCATCAAAGGACTGCACTAGCCCCCTCCTGTTGAAGTAGAGGTGCTTGCAATGGTATGTTCTAACTTCATTTCTCCTTCATTGTGTGCTGATTCAGACATCCATCTTAGTTTCTCAGGATCATATTGCATGGAAAGTTAGCCATTGACAGCAGTGGCTTAGGGCAGCATCCAAACAAAGCCCTCCTCTAGGGTATCATGGAGACAACACTGGGCATGATTGCCCTTGCAGCCACAGTTGTAAGATTTTTATCTTATCTCTTATGTGCGCTCACTAATATATAATTGTCATAGCTTACCTTTGTCTGTGACCCAGACCAAACCTTCACTCAGAAGACCAAGGGCAAGTCAAAGATTGCATGGAAAATGTGCTTTTCACAATACAAACAGATGATCCTGCACTTCCTGCCTAGCTATTGCAAGTGTCTCTTAGCCTTCTATGATGTTCATATCTTTGGGGAGTCTCTGATATCAGTGCCTGAGAGCCTAGAGCTAACTGAAACAGCACTCAATAATATAGATGACATCCTCCAACATCTAGATAATGTGGATGAGACTACATTATCCACACCACCTATGCAGTCACTAGCCCTTCCCCTACCTTCAGCTGTTCATGCTAACACCACTCCAATTCATACCACTCTGAATGACATGGATACCAGTGTCAATGAGATGGCATTGGATCCACCTTTACATCCAGCAACCCCTAACCCCAAGGATAAGGCACCAAGATTTACATGCAAGAAGAAGGGAAAGGAACCAATACAGCCCCAGCCTAGGCACATCTCAAAAAGGAAAGCTTGATAGTTAGTATACAGATACAGATGTAACTTTGTTGTTGTAAAATCTTAAGTATGTTATCCTATCTTTGAATGATATGATAAGATGAGATGAATTGGTCAGCGATTGCAGAATGTGCCAGAGCATGACAGCAGCACCCTATTAAAAGCTAACTCCCCCTAAAAACCAACTCATACATTCCCCTCTTCCCCTCTTCCTTTTGTCTTTCATCCACCTGCCCACCCACCTTTAGGGTGGGTGGACAGCCTCACCCAAATGGTTATCTTGCCTCATTTTCTCACCAACAAATTTTTTATCATTCATCCCCTGCTTTATCTCAGTTCCCTTCACATTTTTTACTTTTATCTCACCTCAGTTGGGCCCATCTGCACCTATACTACCTCTTATGTGCAACATATAAAGGGTACACACCTTGCAAGGTACAGTCAGCATCATTCAATATGTCACTGCCAAGGGTTTGACAGCAACAGTAGACACACTAAGTCGATGAGCTAGGTCTCAAAGTGACCTAGAAGACTTGTAGAGACGAAGTCGATCATTGATACCAGGGTTACCGCTTGCTGAGCTCCGACTCAGTAGCCACCCACAGGAAGATAGAACACTGCTAGTATTGAGACAAGAGACTCAACTTGCCTCTACCAGGCGTAATGAGTCCTCTAGATATAGTACATAGTACTTGAGGGCAGGCCTAGGGCCTGAAGGGCAGTGCTACTACCTATTTATATCTGAAACACAAAGAGAACAATAACGACCAGTAGCAAAGGTCGCTCAAGAATCACAGGCTGATGTACATGAAACGGGGCACGAAACATGAAATGGGGTCAAGACACTCTAGTTGGCCAGTTCCGCAACTTACAGGGGCACAATGGTGTTGAACCATCACCCCAGGCCGGTTACATCACTCCCTTGCTAGACAGGATGCCCTCATCCTGTTTTCCTCCACCCTGATCACCTTGCCAACTGGGGCCAATATTGCTCAACTCCCACTTGTGGGATTTTCTTTGCTGCTCTTGCTGTGATGAGCCGGTCCTCGCATGCTTGCTTTGCGGCTTCAGACGCCGCCAGATTTGCCTGAGCCAGGTGTAGCTCGGTGCGCAGAGTGTTGGCCTCCCAGTCCAGGACTCAATACCGTGTGATTTCGGTGAGGAGAGGCCAGTCATCCAAGTCAATGACAGCCTCGCGGAGTGGGTGATAGTCGACCTCAGTTCCCCAGAGGCAGGCGCAGAACCAAGGCAGGAGTGGGGAGAGGGGGAATTCATCGAACTCAGGGCAAGCGTATAGCTCGATAATTTGGGCATCGTGGTCGCCCATTGCATTGGCCGCCAGACCGGCCACTCGCCCATCGTTCAGCTGCTTGATGAAGATGGCAGGTTTCTCACCGTCGGGGGTGGTGATAGTGAACTTGGGGAGTCTCCCCCCATTCTCGATGTATCCGTTGGGGCATAAAAGGGGCTCCCCATCGATCTGCTGGATCCAGGCCTTAAGCTCTCGGTTGTCCCTGTTGACCTCTTCGAATTGTCGTTTGAGGCATCGCACCTCGTCTTGGAAGAGGGTTTCCTACTGCTGGAGCGTGGAGGCGAGGCCCGTGGCCAGCTGACAGAGCTGGGTCGGGTTGAGATTCTCGTATCCATCCAGGATGGATCGAATGGTGCCTGGCGAGAGGGGGCCTTCCCAGAAGGCATTGGTCTCAAGGTCGGGGAAGGCGCCTGGGAGATGGATGGTGTTGGAGGCAGGGGTGGTAGCGGCCCTACCAGGGCTGGCCACTGTGGAGGGAGGCTGGATAGCCTCCTCGGTCGCAATATGTACAGCGGGGGCTGGAACTGGGATTGGGACGGGCAAAGACATGAGGAAGTAATGTTGTGGTAGTGAGTAGATGAGAGTCGAGCTGATGATTTCACCGGGGGTTTCTGCTTCCCTTTTATGTTGTTCAAGGGCCAGCGCTTGTGATACTCCCAAAGGAGATCTGGGGCATGCACTTGGTCAGCTTGTTCCCAAGTGTTGTCACTTTCAGGGTAGCCCCGCCACTTTATGAGATACTGTAGCTTCTTTGATCGCCCTTGATGGCAATGATTTCTTATCTGCTCCACCTCGTATTGTTCCTCGTCATCAATCAAATCAGGGGGAGGTCGGGCATAATTGGGCCTGTGGGTGTCCATCTCCCTGTATGGGGTAAGGAGGGAGGCGTGGAATACTGGGTGGATCAGCCATGAGGCGGGGAGCTGCAGCAGGAAGGCGACCGGGGATACTTCTTTAAGGATCTTGAAAGGGCCGTACCATTTTGGGTTTAATTTGGACCCTTGATGTGGGAGCATCAGATGGGTTCCTTCCAGCCATACTTGGTCCCTGGCTTTATATTGACCCGTTGGTGCCTGGGCCGCCTTTCTATTGATCGCTTCGATTGCCTGGTTTCATGCCTCCTCCATTCTCCATGTCTGTTGTTCCACTGCCTCATTGTTGGTTTGGATTCCCAGGTCTCTGGGCCCCAACATTGGTTCATAACCAATCAGAACCTGGTTGGGTGATAGCCCCATGGTGCTATTCCTTCAGTTGTTGTGTACTGCTGTTGCGACTGCGACCCACTCTGTCCAGTCATCTGGTTGTCCGCCTGTCACCAATCGTAGGTATTGCTCTACCCATTGGTTTTTCTGCTCGGATAGGCCGTCAGTTTGGGGGTGGGCTGCTGTGGACAGGTTTTGTTGTATCCCCAGTTTCCGGGTGAGTGCTTTTCCAAAACTTGATGTGAATCGTGGGTCCCTGTCACTGATGATTTTCCTTGGTAGCCCATACCATGGGTAGAGGTGTTCCAGGTATAGTTGGGCAATCCTGGGCCCCATGATGCTGGTAGAACAGGGGAGGAATAGGGCGGCATGGGAGCATCCATGATCTACAATGGTGAGGATTGCATCCAATCCTCGCCTTGGTGGCAGTCCGGTGATCAGGTCCATGGATATAGTTTGGAACAGTAGTGTCCCCGGCTCTGAGGGGATCTGGTAGAGTGGGACGTGGGGTCGGTGCATTAGTATTTTAGCTTGTTGGCACATCGCACATCCCCTGACGTAGTCCACAACCCATTCTTTCATCTTCAGCCACCAGTACCATTCTTGCACTTTCCTTAAGGTCTCGTCTCTCCCTGGGTGACCAGATGTGGGGGTGTTGTGGGCGTTCCTAACGATGGCTCATCTGAGCTCTTTGAGGTTTGGTACAATGGTTTTTCCCTGAGTTGTTTGGGTGGTTCGGATTCTGTGGGGCGGAATGATCGTGACGTTTTTGTTGTCGTCTTTGCCGTGGTCCACCTTTGATGGTCTAGACAACGCATCTGCTGTGGTGTTCATTTTGCCTGGAATATATTCCAGTATGTAGTTGTATTCTTGGAGGTCAGCGTGCCATCGTGCGGTTTGTCAGTTCAGATTTCTTGGCGACTTCCAGTACTGGAGGTTGGCGTGATCGGTTTGGATTATGAATGGTTGCTTTGTCCATCCTAGGTAGTGCCTCCAGTGGGCTAGAGCCTTCATGACGGCTAACAGTTCTCGTTCATAGATGTCGTAGTTTCGTTCCATGGGTGTGAACGTTGCCGAGTAGTACACTACTGGGTGCAGGATTGGTTTGTGTTGCTGGGCTAAGGTTGGCGTGAGGTCGTGCTGTCCCTCCTGCAAGAGTACGGCGCCTACGCCATATGCTGATGTGTCGATGTGAAGTGTGAACTGCTTTTCGACATTTGGTTGGATTGGTACTGGGCTACCACACATTTTTGTTTTTAGCTCTTTGAACACCCTTGTTTGTGCTTCTCCCCAATGCCAGGGTGTGGTTTTCTTTGTCAGTTCGAGTAGGGGTCGTGCTATCTTTGAGTAGTTTGGAACAAAATAGCGGTAGTAACCTGTGAACCCCAAGAAGCTCCTGACATCGGTTGGGTTTCTTGGTGGGGACCAGTCTGCAATCCCTTGCAGCTTTTTGGGGCTCATTCAGAGATGTCCTTTTCCTACAATGACCCCTAGGTATTCGATTTCTTCCTTCTCAAACTGGCATTTTTCCTGTTTGAGGTAGAGATCATTCTTCTCTAGTTTGTCCAGCATGCGATGGACATATTCCCGATGTCTGGCCATGTGCTGTTCCTCCGTTTTGTATGGCTGTTTGGCGGTGTGAATGGCGATGTCGTCCATGTAGACAGAGAGCCAGCCCTCTCCTACCTCTTGTCAAAAGATAGCATTCATCATCATTTGGAAGGTTGCAGGGGAATTGGTAAGACCAAAGAACATGACTGTTGGTTCAAATAGTCCTTCGTGGGTGAGGAAAGTGGCCTTCCACTTGTCTCCTTCCTTGATTCTGATGTTGTTGTAGCCCCATCACACGTCGACTACTGTGAATTTGGTGCATCTGCTGAGTTGGTCCACAACTTGTGGGATGAGGGGCAAGACATTCCTGTTTCTTTTTGTCCATTTGTTGACAGGCTGGTAATCCTGTACCAGCCTCAATTTTCCATCCTTCTTCTTTACAAAGAAGAAGTTGGCTGCATATGGCGATTTCGAGATATGAATAGTTCCCCTTTTTAAGTGCTCTTGGACAAACTTGTGCATTTCGGCTTTCTCCTCTTGCATGAGGGGTAGTAGTCGTCCAGGCATGGTGTTGGGTGCTCCTGGTAATAGTTCAATGGCATGATCCCATACAGTTGAACTGGGCATTCGCTGTGACTCCTCTTCACTGAACACCTTTTTGTGTTGCCTGTACTCAGCTGGTATGGCGTCATTCAGCTCCGGGTGGTTCGTGGTGCTTCCTATCGTGACCCTTCCCAGGAGGTATGTGTCGGTTCTTTTCCTGATTGGTCGTGGTACATTCTTTGTTCAGGATACATATACTGCCTTGGCAGCGTTTGGGGCTGAGAGAACAATAGGGAGGTGGGTGAAGTCAATCCATCCCTTCTTCCAGTCAATCTTTGGCTGGATGGAGGCGAACCATGGATATCCAAAGATGGCCTTGTGGTCTCCCAGGTCAGAGAGGAAGAACCTCTGGTTCGTAGTTTGTGTCCCTGTTTTGAACTGTAGGTCGGTGTAGTATTTGAGGGCTCCACTTTTGTTTTCTGTTCCATCAACGTTGAACAGTGGCCTTGGGTTCACCAGTCGTTTAATGGGGAGTCGTAGCCACCTGGCGTAGTTGAGACTCATAAAGTTTTCTGTGGCCCCTGAGTCTATGAGGGCTACTCCTTCAGCTCTTTTTGCAATTGATCGTGCATAAAAACGGACTGTCATGGATTTCCTTGCTGATATGTACACGTTATTGCTATGAATCTGCCTAAGCAGGGCTGATCTGATTAGGCAGAGGGAAAATCCTGTGCGACTCCCATTTCCTTGGCCAGTTTTATCTGGTCATCGAGGGACATTCCCTCCAGTTGTGCTCGCATGGTGGCCACCAAGGTTCCCTCCGATGGCTCTGCCATCTGGTAGTCTTGGTCTTCTTCCTCCTGGAAGTCGATCAGGTTGGCTTGTCTGGGGTTCTGCCTGTAGGGGTTTCTAGGCTGCTGTCGCCTTTCAGGGCAAGCGTGGGCAAAATGTCCTTCTCTGCCACAGTTGAAGCATCGCATTGCTTCGTATCCTGGTGCTGACACATTTCCCCTAGCGGGTGGTCCTGCCCTTTGTCTCCAGTTTCCTCGCCCTCTCTAGTTATTAGGGGTGTGACCTCTCGATAGGTCCATAGGGACTGGGGTGTTGTTCATGGATGGGGGCGCATTCGTTGAATTGTACTAGGGGTGGCCTCCCTGATTATATTGTGGTTGCTGATTTCTTTGTTGAAATGGCGGTGGTTGGGGCAGGTTGTTAAGCCGTTGGAAGGGTGATTGTCCTGCCAGGGTCTTTTTTAGGATGCCATCTATGATGGTCTTCCCTTGCATGATAGTTTTGACCTTTTCTTTAAGGTCATGATAGTTGAGGGGGATCGGTGGCTTCAGGGTGTCATGTAAGAGCGATGCTGGGATTCCTTGTAGGAAGATATTGTAGGTTTCCTCATTTCCCAGTGTGTATCCAGCCTTTCTTGCCAGGCTTTCAAACCTGGTGATGTATTCATCGTAGTTGGACCCTTTCATCCAGCAGTCCCTAATTTCGTTTCTGGCCCACTGGGCCACCTGAGTGTCCTGGAATTGCTGACTGAACTCTAGGAGGAATTGGTCCCATAGTGCTGGGATATTGTCTTGGGGCATTTGTAGTCTGTCGATCCACTCGCCCATGTCTCTGACTCATTGGGCCATGTTTTCTCCTTTGATGAGGGTGAGAGTGAAGGTGATTTTTTTGAAAGGGGAGTTGTACCCTGCTATGTCTGCGTTCAGGTGTAGGTATCCTTTTACTTCTTCGATGAAGTCATTGGCTTTAGATCTATCTCCCATGAATACTTGTGGGAGTGCCCCCATAGTTTTCACATTGGCAGCTGCTGCCACGGGTATTTGTGGCACGTTTGGGCCTGGTCCTCCTGGTCCTCCTGGTCCTCCTGGTCCTCCTGGTCCTCCTGGTCCTCCTCCGGACCCTCCTGGTGGTCCTGCTCTTCTGAGGACTTGTCTGAGGACGCTCTGGATGTGTTGTGGTGCGCTTTGGGTAGTCATGGATGGCTGGGCAGCAACAGCTGTGGCTGTGGTTGTTTGTGTAGACATGGCTTGTGAAAGGCTAGGGATTCTGGCTCCTGCTGGTAGGGCGTCGGTTGGCAGTCCTTGGAGTGGAGTGAGGGTTCTGATGGGGAATGCTGGTGCCTTTTCTTCCACTGGGGTGATCTTGATTTTGTTGAAGGCATCGTCAATCTCTTTGACTGCCTCGTCTGATTCTGTGTCGGAGATGACCTCGGGTCCTTCTAGCTCTTTGTCAAGAAGCTCATCGGCTTCCAATCCTTCAGTGTCATATTCGTGTAGCTGTGGGACTGCTGCTCCCAAGGTATATCGTCCTTCAGTCCAATGGACTTCTTTCCACTTGTTGTCGTGGATGCACACCAACTTTGGGTTGGTTGGTGCTTTGCCTCTTGCTGTGACGATGATCTGTATGTCCCAGTCCATGGGATTAGCTGGGTGTTCTTTGGAAATATATTGAACCCTGTGGTTCCTTCTGCCTTCGGTGGCGTCTACCCAATCAAGGGTTGTGGTCTGCAGTGTCCTTTCTGAACTGCTAGCCATATTGAAAACAAGTTGAGTCTAATGTCACCACCAAGGGTTTGACAGCAACAGTAGACACACTAAGTCGATGAGCTAGGTCTCAAAGTGACCTAGAAGACTTGTAGAGACAAAGTCGATCGTCGATACCAGGGTTACCGCTTGCTGAGCTCTGACTCAGTAGCCACCCACAGGAAGATAGAACACTGCTAGTATTGAGACAAGAGACTCAACTTGCCTCTACCAGGCATAATGAGTCCTCTAGATATAGTACATAGTACTTGAGGGCAGGCCTAGGGCCTGAAGGGCAGTGCTACTACCTATTTATATCTGAAACACAAAGAGAACAATAATGACCAGTAGCAAAGGTCGCTCAAGAATCACAGGCTGATGTACATGAAATGGGGCACAAAACATGAAACAGGGTCAAGACACTCTAGTTGGCCGGTTCCACAACTTACAGGGGCGTGATGGTGTTGAACCATCACCCCAGGCCAGTTACACAATATGTATGCACGTTGCTCTTGTATTTATTATGCCTCACAGAGTCTCACTTGCCTTGGCTACTGCCACCTTTGCCTCATGCTCATTTGTCTCACCTTGAGCTCAGTGCATGGCATGTCTTCATCCCAGTGAACAAAGTTATAGCTCACTCCCAGTCATTGAAAATATTGTTTGCCAAGCAATTACAGTGGTTTTTGAGTCTATAGGATGCAATGTTTCACTCTACTCAGTCAGTCAGTCATATTCCATGTATGCAACTCATTCCACACACTATAATAGCCTTTTTCTACCACATCTGCTCTAGTCCAGCACATGATATGCTGTTAGGCATGTATGATAGATGATGCAGAGTATGAGTACCAATAAATAAGTAATTAGAACCATAAAAATTGAAAGAATGTATAGAATAATGTTGACATAGTTAGAATAATAGCAATCATTTACATTTTGTTATAATCACTATTATAACTGTTATTGTAATCTAATTATAATTAACATCATAAGTCTTATAACAAGCTTGACGATTGCATTACCAGAAATTTGTGGTTTATTATAATAATTACCATACCGGTGCAGTATTATATCAATTATTTTATTATAATTCATTATAAGGTCCCTGATGAAATTTGCAACATGTAGGTTGGAACCTGAGTTTGAGGGCAATGGATGTCATACCATTGCCATTATCCATCTGGACTGTGTCATGAGGGCTGCACACCTTCTGCCAGTTTATGGCTCTTCCTTCATCCCTCAGGATTTCCATTTTTCTGATGCACTTGATGTGTTTCATGCTTACTTTGTTAATCAACATATAGACCACCATAGTCATGAATTGATTAAGTAAATAATATTAATATCTACAGTATACTTGGGTGACACTTGTTGGCTTGTCAACCTTTTTGATCTTGTAAGTACTTGTTTGCTTGTTGACAAGAAAAAAGGTGCCAAAAGCCCCAAAATTTTGAAAAGAATCTTGTGATCTTCCTGATGGCCTACTCCACCACTATTGCAAGTTTCCTGATTTCTGGTTTCTGAGTTTCTGGAAACCAAAAGACCAGCAAAAACCAGTGGAAACCCAGAATATAATTTTCCAGTTTGCTGATGACTATAGTATGTATCAGCCTAATTTTAATGTCCCTATGCTATCTATGTGAGTCCAATCCAATCCAATCCAGTGCTCTGATCCAAGCCCAACTTCGACAACATGATATAGGCAATGAATCGTGGTTTTCTCCCATGCTAGACCTTATTTAGTCAAAAGTTTTGCCTCCATAATGCATAACCCACCCAAAGCTCTATGCATTATGCAATATGCACAAAAAGTGTATTTTCTCCGCATCCCAAGTTGGCCCCCACAGGCTTTGACTGTGTCCCTGGTACCCTACTTGCATGGTAGAATATAACAGTTTCCAAAAAACAAGAAATTATGGAAATTAAATCTCCGACAACGCGACGGCGCGTCGCAACGTTGAGCGCGTCGCAGTGTTGTCATCGCTGATTTGCACTCCAGGGCGGTGCCCTGATAGCTAATTGGCGTGACTCCTCTGTTCAAAATGTACATCAAGACGTTGACGATCCAGGGCTTCAAATCATGTGAGCCTTGCTCATGTTTCGAATGTACAAATCAGTGACACCGGAATAGATAGGGACCAGACGCAGATAGAGCCGTTTTCTCCAAGACACAACGTCGTAGTAGGACGAAATGGGTCAGGGAAGAGCAACTTTTTTGCTGGTATGGGCTGAGATTTTGATAACCTTGTATTCTTTCGCTAATGCCTGACAGCCATTCGGTTTGTCCTTTCTGATGCATACACATCCATGTCACGCGAGGAGCGTCAAGCACTTCTGCACGAGGGTATCTCGACCACAACCACACTCTCTGCCTACGGTCTGTGTCTAGTTATTGCCAGACCAAACCATTTTTCTTAACATTTCCTTGTAGTCGAAATCATATTCGATAACGCCGACAATCGTTTTCCAACTGGCCGGGACGAGGTTGTACTGCGTCGCACTATAGGGTTGAAGAAAGACGAATATAGCCTTGATAAAAAGAGTGCCAGCAAAGCGGATGTCATGAACCTTCTTGAGAGCGCTGGCTTCAGTAAAGCCAACCCCTACTACATTGTTCCTCAAGGTCGCGTGAGTTCAGGAATGTAATAGAGGTAGTTGTGCCGCTGATCGTAAGCAGATTACCGCGCTTACCAATGCGAAGGACCACGAACGTCTTGCTCTACTGAAAGAAGTTGCAGGGACAAAAGTTTATGAGCAACGCCGTGCTGAATCCCTGCGAATTATGGCCGAGACTGAAGGGAAGAAATCCAAGATCATCGAATTGCTCGACTTTATCGAAACTCGTCTCGGAGAACTGGAAGAAGAGAAGGAAGAGTTAAAAGAGTTCCAGGAGAAGGACAAAGAAAAGCGCTGCCTTGAGTACGCTCTATATCAACGTGAGCTGGAAGAGGTAGCGGAAGCACTCGAAGAGATCGAGGAAGAGAGGAAGAAGGAGCTCCATGGGGCTAACCAACGTCGTGAACTGTTTTCTGATCGAGAACAACAAATCCAGGTACTTTCCCGTGCTGCTCCGCAATTTTATTTGTTAAATACATTTATCACTCAGACATTGGAGAACCAAATGTCTACAGCGAAGCATGACCTCTCCACCCTTCAACTGACAAAGCATGGTGCCCAAGCGGAGCTTTCGGACCTCGTTCGCTCGCAGAAAGAGCTCGAGCTGCGAATTGCAGACCTTCGTGCAGCCGATGCGCGTGCCGGTGGCCAGCGTAGCGCTCTCGAAAGCGAACTGGCTGGCATTGAGACTCAGATACAACAAAAAGAAGTAACATTGGCCGCATTACTTCCACGATGGGATACGCATCGCGCGGCCGAGGTCGAGCAACGGCGTGCGCTCGACGAAGCAAATGGAAAATTGGCCGCACTGTATGCAAAGCAAGGCAGGCTTGAACGTTTCCGCACTCGCGCAGAGCGCGACCACTTCTTGCGCAGCGAACTCACGGCTCTTGAATCTCACCAGGTGGCTCAAAACCATGCTTTGAAGGCTTCGAGTGTAGAGCTACAGACTGCAATAGCCTTACGTGATCAACTGGATGATCGGATGTCGGACGTCATACAACGTGGTGAGGATAGTCGTGGAAGAGCAAAAGAGCTCGGTGAGGAGCTTGCAGGGCTTGCGGACCAGCGTGGAGATTGGGCTGAACAACGGAAGGACTTGTGGCGCGAGGATGCGAAGCTTGATTCGACGAGGAATCATGCGGCAGATGAGCTGAGATCGGCGGAAAGGAACCTGGCGAGTATGATGGACAAGGTAAACACTGAAGCACGTGATCTATTTACGACTGACCGCATTTCAGGACACTGGCATAGGGTTACGAGCCGTCGATTCTATTGCCGAACGCTTGAATTTGAATGGGGTATATGGGCCTCTGTATCGACTCTTCGAGGTCACAGATATGAAATTCAATACCGCTGTCGAATTGACTGCAGGAAATAGGTGGAGTATATTCAAATGCCGCTTGTCGTACTCCGCATTGCTAACTATTCTGTTCTAGCTTGTTCCACGTGATTGTTGATACAGATCAGACCGCATCCAAGGTTCTTGAAGTCATGCTGCGCGAGAGGACCGGTCGCGTCACTTTCATGCCCCTTAACCGTCTCAAACCCAAGAATCCTGTCCCGCCAAATGCCGATGATGCAATCCCTCTTCTGGAAAAACTTCACTACAACCCAGCGCATGCCAAGGCATTTCAACAAGTGTTCGGTAAAACGTGTGTTTGTCGTGATCTCACAGTCGCCGCCGCATATGTGAAGAGTCACGGCATCAACACAATCACACTCGACGGTGATAAGGTTGACCGCAAGGGCGCACTTACAGGCGGGTATTACGACATTCGGCGGTCGAGGCTCGAAGCTGTAAAAAATGTAGCGACCTGGCGTTCTAGGGTCGCTGCTGAAGAAACTCACTCAGGGGAGGTAAAATCTGCCACACTCAAACTTGATCAAGAGATTGCCCGAGTGAGCGGTCGCATACAGATCTTGAGCAACCAGCAAAAGTTGGCGCGGGAAGCGCGTGAAGGTATCAATACGGAAACAATGGCCCTTCAAAAGGAGAAAGAGCGTGTAGAAGGGAGAATCTCGAAGCTCGAGGAGGACATGCAAGAACTCAGTGGTGAGCTGCGCACGCTGAGTGCTCGCATCGAGGCCTACAGGGTCGAGTTATCAAGTCCGATGGTCCAGGAATTAAGCGCGGAGGAGAGAGGTCATATCGACGAGCTCAACAGAGATATTCAAGCCCGGCAGAGGATGCTTGTAGAGATGGGCAAGACAAAGACAGAGGTTTGTCCGTCTGCATTTCCCAGGTCCGCGTTGACGAATGTGGTGTCAGCTCGGCAGGAGCAAGAACATCATTCAAATTGAACTGAATGAGAGCCTACGTCGGCGTCGGGATGAGCTTCGTGCTGAGATTGAAGGGCTTGGTGAACCTGAAATTGGTGATGCTAATGCGGCAGACGACCTGAAAGTCCGAACACATGAGATCAGCTCAGTTAACAATGCTATCAGCACGCTTACAAAGAAGGTTCAAGGTCTGTTTTTCCCCACTGTGCCTTTATTGTAGTTGCTTCCTAGTGTGACAGATATGGAGAAGGCAATCGACAAACGTATGCACGACCTCCAAGATCACCGCAGTAATCTAGAAGTGATGCAAAATCAACAGGCAGAGGACAGTCGTAGCATGGCCAAACAGCAGAAGAGTACAGAGCGTTATCTTGCGAAGAAGAATCTTCTTGTGAACAAGAAAGAGGAATGCAACCGCAATATTAGAGATCTTGGCGTGCTTCCGGAGGAAGCTTTTGATAAGTACATCAATGAAAAGTCGGATAGGGTAAGTGTGACAGCGATAAGCATCCTCAGCTGGTGTTAACTCCGCCCAGCTGGTCAGGAAACTCCACACCGTTAATGAAGGCCTCAAAAAGTTTGCGCACGTTAACAAGAAAGCATTCGAGCAGTACAACAATTTCACGAAGCAAAGGGACCAACTCTTGAAACGCCGTGAAGACCTGGAGAAATCTGGAGAATCAATTGAGGAACTTGTTGAAGTCCTGGACCAGCGTAAGGATGAAGCGATTGAAAGGACCTTTAAACAAGTAGCCAAGAGCTTTGAAGAGGTTTTCGAGACCCTGGTGCCCGCCGGTAGAGGGAAGCTTATCATCCAGAGACGTGTGGATCAGGTGAGTACCCTTAGCTATGAAACGCCATGCTGCTGAGGTAGTGCGCTAGGATGATGATGAAGCCGAAGAGGCTGAAGAGTCTCAGCAGCGCACTGTCGACAACTACACCGGGGTAGCAATAAAGGTGCGCACTGGCCCCTTCATTGTGTATGTCTAAGCGATCGTACCCCAAAGGTTTCGTTCAATTCCAAAGTAGACGAGGGGTTGCGTATTCAGCAGCTTTCTGGGGGCCAGAAGTCACTAGTTGCCCTGGCACTTGGCGCGTACTTGCGTCCATAGCTACATTGCGTTATCTCACTCCATCCTCAGTTTTTGCTATTCAAAAATGTGATCCGGCACCGTTTTATCTGTTTGATGAGGTATGTCAGAGTCCCGATTGCTGTTAAGAATGTGTCAACTTACTGCTCTCTTGTAGATCGACGCCAATTTAGACGCCCAGTATCGGACTGCTGTCGCCGGTGAGTGCGAATTGATCTTCCATGCAGTGTTCTCAAATATGTGAAGCAATGATCCATTCGCTATCCTCATCTGGCCAATTCATCACGACAACGTTCCGACATGAGATGCTTATATCGGCAGACAAATTTTATGGTGTTCTCTTCAATAACCAGAAGATTAGTTCCATCCGAAGTATAAAAAAGGAAGAAGCAATGGAATTCGTGGATCAGGTATGTTTCAAGACATACATTTTCTCACATATACCTAATATATGAGTTCATGTGCACATAGGAGGCGCAGGCACAGTGATTTTTAGACACTGCCAATGGCAACATATTTTCCCTTCATTTTGTCCTCAGCTGTGTACCATATTTGCACTTTCCCTGATTCTATAGGTGGTTTTTCTTATATCCACTGCATTTAAAGTGGGGTTTTTAGACTGAAAAAGACCTGTGGATGCCTGATCTGACAAAAATGCTTGCTGGGCATTGTCAGCATGCTAAATAACATGTAATTGAGGAATGAACAAAAGCAGAAGTAAAAAAAAAATGATATACAGCTAATAATCTAAAAATTAGTTCTATATGCTTCTATTCATTTGTTGTTAGCTTCAGTGAAATAAGTTTGTTATGCTTTAGGCTGTCATTCTCATCATGCACCATTGCATAAACAAAGGTGTTCACATGCTAAAATAATAGCAGTCAGCAGCATAATGGATTTTTAATACATGTAAAAACCTTCTTGTTACTTTTGGCCTGATAGAGTATAAGATATGTGGATAACAGTCAGACTTTCATATCAATGAGCAGCTGCTTTAGGATAGAGATACCTGCATCAGATTAGATTGTTTTGATCATTTGTTTCCATTTTGAAGTAGATCTCTGCTGTAGAATTCTAACAGTTTGAATACTATTGTTGTCACACTAGGATGTCACATGTCTTATTGTGAAGGTTAAGGTTCAGGTTTAGAGTATGGATGCCTTATCCAAGTCTGGTTTCTGATATGGGTTGGAGTTCTAATGCTTAGAACTTATATGACTGTGGCTTCTAATGGCATGTAGCAGCACTGACTTAAGAAGAGTATTGCTTAGTTGGTGTCTAGGAAGTGATGTCTGGAGGTGGCAACTAGTGATACCATGGCCCAGCTGGCTGCACATTGACTTCAAAAGTTGTGACTTGTCCCAGATTTGACTGGACTGGTTAGGCTTACCTAATTGGAGCCACAACTTCAACTTAGTCACAGGCTTTGGTCAACTTAAGTTGAATTTTTTTTTAATCCAAATTTTTATTCCACAGCATGTATAGAGAATCTCACAGACACTGTATGACCCATAACATGCATAACAAGTGAAGCAAAACCAAAATGTGTGTGTACACTCATTTTATCTAAACATTTCAGACCTCTACTATTCTATCCACTCCATTACTCCATTCTGACAACACTTCCATTACGTTCCATTACTCTATTCCAACAATGGTGAGGTATAACCAAAATTTATTACTATTACTTCTCCTATCTAACTCTAGAAAACTCCTATGTAAAAATGTATAATACTGTAATTTCATCCCCATCATGTTGTAGCTTTGCTCTCACTCACATCAACTCCCCTCATGTCACCGCCAAGGGTTGGACAGCAACAGTAGACACACTAAGTCGACAAGCTAGGACTCTAAGTGTCCTAGAAGACTTATAGAGAGGAAGTCGACCTGCAAGTCAATGTCGAAGCTGGGTTCCCACTTGCTGAGCTCTGACTCAGTAGCCACCCGCAATGAAGGAGAACACTGCTAGTATTGAGACAAGAGATTCAACTTGCCTCTACCAGGCGTAATGAGTCCCCTATTTATAGTACATAGTACTTGAGGGCAGGCCTAGGGCCTGAAGGGGGCAGTGCTACCTATTTATACGACCGAGACAATAACAACCAATGGCACAAGCCACTCAAGAAATCACAAGCTAATTGACATAAAACGGGGCACGAACATGAAACGGGGCACGAATCCTCTATATGGCCGGTTCCGCAACTTACAGGGGCGCGATGGTGTTGAACCATCACCCCAGGCCGGTTACATCACTCCCTCGCTAGACAGGATGCCCTCATCCTGTCTTTCTCCACCCTGACCGTCTTGCAATCTGCAGCCGATACCGCTCGACCCCCACTGTCGGGATCTTCTTTGCAGCCCTGGCTGCAATGAGTCGGTCTTCACAAGCTTCTTTCGCAGCTTCAGACGCTGCCAGATTCACCTGAGCCAAGCGCAACTCGGCACGCAGCGTGTCGCACTCGCGATCCAGGACTCGATACCTGGTGACCTCGGCGAGCAAGGGCCAGTCATCCAGCTCGATGACGGCTTCGCGCAAGGGGTGGTAATCGACTTCCGTTCCCCACAGGCGGGCACGGAACCAAGGCGGGAGCGGGGATAAGGGGAAGTTGTCGAAGTCGGGGCAAGCGTAAAGCTCGATGATTTGGGTGTCATGGTCGCCCGTTGCATTGGCCACCAGGCCGGCCACTCGTCCGTCGTCCAGCTGTTTGATGAAAACGGCGGGTTTCTCGCCGTCGGGGGTGGTAATTGTGAACTCCGGAAGCCTTCCGTCGTTCTCGACGTACCCGTCCGGGCATAGGAGGGGTTCTCCGTCGATCTGCTGGATCCGTGCTTTGAGTTCGCAGTTGTCTCTGTTGATCTCCTCGAACTGCTGCTTGAGGCATCGTGCCTCCTCCTGGAACAAGGCCTCTCGCTGTTGTAAGGTGGAGGCGAGGCCGGTGGCCAGCTGGCGGAGCTGGACAGGGCCGAGATTCTCGTATCCGTCCAAGACGGATCACACGGTGCCCGGGGAGAGAGGGCCTTCCCAGAAAGCGTTCGTTTCAAGGTCGGGGAACGTGCCCGGGAGGCGGATGGTATTAGAGGAAGGGGTGGCAGTGGGGCGACCGGGGCTGGCCACTGTGGAGGGAGGCTGGATAGCCTCCTCGGACGCGACATGCGTGGCCGGAGCTGGGACTGGAACTGGGACGGGAGAGGACATAGCGAAGTAATGATGTTTCTGAGAGTGGAAGAGGAGTGGGTTGATGTCTTCGCCGGGGGCTTCTGCTTCCCTTTTATTTCTTTCAAGGGCCGGCGCTTGTGATACTCCTGAAGGAGATCCGGGGCGTGCACCTGGTCAGCTGGTTCCCAGGTGTTGTCACTTTCGGGGTAGCCCCGCCACTTTATGAGATATTGGGGCTTCTTTGATCGCCCTTGATGGCGATGGTTTCGAATCTGCTCCACCTCGTATTGTTCTTCTTCATCGATCAGGTCAGGAGGGGGTCGGGCGTAATTGGGTTCGTGAGTGTCCGTTTCCCTATATGGGGTAAGCAGGGATGCATGGAACACTGGGTGGATCATCCATGAGGTGGGGAGGAGTAGGAGGTAGGCGACCGGGGATACTTCTTTGAGTATCTTGAAAGGGCTGTATCGTTTCGGGTTTAGTTTGGACCCTTGATGTGGGAGTTTCAGGTGGGTCCCTTCCAACCACACCTGATCTCCAACCTTGTATTGCCCTATGGGTACTTCGGCCGCCTTTCTATTGATGGCCTCTATTGCCTGGTTCCGTACTTCTTCCATTCTTCGCATCCTTTGTTCTGCCGCCTCGTTGTTGGTTTGGACCCCCGAGTCTCCGGGCCCTAATGCTGGTTCGTATCCAATCAGGATCTGGTTGGGAGATAGTCCCGTGGTGCTGTTCCTTCGGTTATTGTGCATTGCGGTGGCGACTGCCACCCATTCTGTCCAGTCATCTGGCTGTCCACTCGTTACCAGTTGTAAGTATTGTTCCACCCATTGGTTCTTCCACTCAGAGAGGCCATCGGTTTGGGGATGGGCTACCGTGGACAGATTCTGCTGGATTCCCAGCCTTTTGGTGAGTGCTTTCCCAAAGCTTGACATAAAACGCGGGTCCCTATCACTGATGATTTTCCTGGGCAGTCCATACCAGGGATAGAGGTGGTCGAGGTAGAGCTGGGCGATCCCTGGCCCCGTAATGTTGGTAGAGCATGGGAGGAATAGGGCCGCGAGTGAGCATCCGTGGTCGACAATGGTGAGGATCGCGTCTAGTCCTCGTCTTGGGGGCAGTCCAGTGATTAGATCCATCGATATGGTTTGGAATGGCAGAGTGCCTGGTTCTGAGGGGATTCGATAGAGTGGGATGCATGGGCGGTGTGTCAATATCTTGGTCTGCTGGCACGTTGCACACCCCTGACATAGTCTGCGATCCATTCTTTCATCTTCGGCCACCAGTACCACTCCTGGACCTTTCTTAGGGTCTCGTCTCTTCCTGGGTGGCCGGCCGTGGGCGTATCATGGGCGTTTCTGACGATGGCTCATCTGAGTTCCTTGAGGTTTGGTACGATGGTTTTTCCGTGGATTGTTTGTGCTGCTCGAACTCTGTGGGGCAGAATGATTGTGACATCCTTGTTGTCATCTTCACCGTGATCTGCATTTGACGGTCTGGATAGTGCATCTGCTGCCGTGTTCATTTTGCCCAGGATGTATTCCAGGATGTAGTCGTACTCCTGTAAATCCGCGTGCCATCGTGCAGTTCATCGGTTTAAATTCCTTGGCGACTTCCAGTATTGGAGGTTGGCGTGGTCCATTCGGATGATGAAGGGTACTTTGGTCCATCCCAGGTAGTGCCTCCAGTGGGCTAGGGCCTTCATGATGGCTAGCAATTCTCGTTCATAGATGTCATAGTTTTGTTCCGTGGGCGTGAACATTGCTGAATAATATGCCACTGGGTGTAGTACTGGTTTGTGTCGCTGGGCCAAGGTTGGTGTGAGGTCGTTGTGCTATCCCTCCTGCGAGAGTACGGCGCCTACGCCGTATGCCGATGCGTCGACATGAAGGGTGAATTGCTTCTCGATGTCTGGTTGAATTAGTACTGGGCTGCTGCACATTCTTGTTTTCAATTCTTCGAACGCCCTCATTTGTGCCTCTCCCCAGTGCCAGGGTGTGGTTTTCTTTGTCAGTTCAAGTAGGGGTCGGGCAATTCTTGAGTAGTTTGGGACGAAGTATCGGTAGTAGCCTGTGAACCCTAAGAAACTCCTGACGTCTGTCGGGTTCTTTGGTGGAGACCAGTCCGCAATTCCCTGTAGCTTTTTGGGACTCATTCGGAGATGGCCTTTTCCTACAATGACCCCTAAGTACTCAATTTCCTCCTTTTCGAACTGGCATTTTTCAGGTTTGAGGTAGAGGTCATTTTCTTCTAGTTTGTCCAACATGCGGTGGACATACTCTCGGTGCCGGGCCATGTGTTGTTCCTCTGTTTCGTGTGGTCGTTTAGCCGTGTGGATGGCGATGTCATCCATGTATACAGAGAGCCAGCCTTCTCCTACCTCCTGTCGGAAGATAGTGTTCATCATCATTTGGAAGGTGGCTGGGGAGTTGGTGAGACCAAAGAACATGACCGTTGGTTCGAACAGTCCTTCATGGGTGAGGAACGCGGCTTTCCACTCGTCTCCTTCCTTTATTCTGATGTTGTTGTAGCCCCATCGTACGTCGACTACTGTGAACTTGGTGCATCCGCTGAGTCGATCCACGACTTGTGGGATGAGGGGTGAGACATTCCTGTTTCTCTTTGTCCATTTATTGACAGGCCGGTAGTCCTGTACCGGTCTCAGCTTTCCATCTTTCTTCTTCACGAAGAAGAAGTTGGCTGCGTATGGTGATTTCAAGATGTGGATGGTCCCTCTTTTCAGGTGCTCCTGGATGAACTTGTGCATCTCGGCCTTCTCTTCCTGCGTGAGGGGTAGTAGTCGCCCGGGCATTGTGTCAGGTGCTCCTGGTAGCAGTTCGATAGCGTGATCCCATATGGTGGAGCTGGGCATTTGCTGTGAGTCTTCTTCGCTAAAGACCTTCTTGTGTCGTCTGTATTCAGCTGGTATCGTGTCATTTTGTTCTGGGTTGCTCGTGGCGCCTCCTATTGTTACTCTTCCCAGGAGATATGTGTCAGTTCGCTTTCTGAGTGGTCGGGGCACATTTCTGGTTCGGGGTACGTATACTGCCTTCGCAGCGTTCGGGGCTGAAAGGACAATAGGGAGATGAGTGAAGTCGATCCATCCCTTTTTCCAGTCGATTCTTGGTTGGACAGAGGCGAACCACGGGTATCCAAAGATTGCTTTGTGGTCTCCTAGGTCCAAGAGGAAAAACTGCTGGTTCGTGGTTTGTGTCCCTGTTCGGAATTGTAGGTCGGTGTAGTATTTGAGAGCCCCACTCTTGTTTTCTGTCCCATCGACGTTGAATAATGGCCTCGGGTTTACCAGTCGCTTAATGGGAAGTCGCAGCCACTTGGCATAGTCCAAGCTCATAAAGTTCTCCATAGCCCCTGAGTCCACCAGGGCTACTCCTTCGGCTCTTTTCGCAATTGAACGTGCATAGAAACGGACTGTCATAGATTTCCTTGCTGATATATACACGTTATCGCTATGAATCCGCCTAAGCAGGGCTGATCTGATTAGGCAGAGGGAAAATCCTGTGCAACCCCCATTTCTTTGGCCAGCTTGATCTGGTCGTCGAGGGACATCCCCTCTAGTTGCGCTCACATGGTAGCCACCGAGGTTCCTTCCGATGGTTCTGCCATCGGGTAGTCCTGGTCTTCTTCCTTTTGGAAGTTGATGAGATTGGCCTGCCTGGGGCCTTGTCTGTAGGGGTTTCTGGGTGGTTGCCACCTTTCCGGGCAGGCATAGGCGAAATGCCCTTCTCTGCTGCAGTTGAAGCATCGCATTGCCTCATATCCTGGCGCGGACACGTTGCCTCTGGCGGGCGTCCCGTCCTTTGTCTCCAATTTCCTCGTCCCCTCCAGTTGTTAGGGGTGCGACCTCTGGATAGGTCCATGGGGACTGGGGTGTTGTTCATTGACGGGGGCGCATTTGTTGAATTGTATTGGGGGCGGTTCCCCTGGTTGTATCGCGGTTGCCAGTTTCTTTGCTGGAATGGTGGTGGTCTGGGCGGGTTATTGAAGCGTTGGAATGGCAATTGGGCCCCGAGGGTTTTCTTTAGGATGCCATCTATGATGGTTTTTCCTTGGGCGATGGTTTTGACCTTTTCCTTAAGGTCGTGGTAGTTGAGGGGATTGGTGGTTTCAGGGTGTCATGCAGGAGTGATGCTGGGATTCCCTGTAGGAAGATGTTGTAGGTCTCTTCATTTCCCAATGTGTACCAGCCTTTCTTGCCAGGCTTTCAAACCTGGTAATGTATTCATCGTAGTTGGACCCTTCATCTGGCAGTCCCTAAGTTCGTTCCTGGCTCATTGAGCCACCTGCGTATCCTGGAATTGCTGGCTGAATTCCAGCAGGAATTGGTCCCATAACGCTGGGATGTTGTCTTGGGGCATGTGTAATCTGTCGATCCACTCGCCCATGTCTCTGACCCATTGGGCCGTGCTTTCTCCTTTGATGAGGGTGAGGGTGAACGCGATTTTCTTGAAGGGGAGTTGTATCCTGCTACGTCCGCGTTCAGGTGGAGGTATCCCTTTACTTCTTCGATAAAGTCGTCGGCTTTGGACCTGTCTCCAGTGAAGACTTGTGGGAGTGCTCCCATAGTTTTCACGTCAGCAGCTGCGGCCACTGGTATTTGGGGTGCATTTGGGTCCGGTCCTCCCGGTCCTCCAGGTCCTCCAGGTCCTCCAGGTCCTCCTGGTCCTCCTGGCGGTCCTGACCTTTTGAGGACTTGTCTAAGAACGTTCTGAATATGTTGTGGTGTGCTCTGGGTGGTGTGGACGGCTGTGCGGCAACAGCTGTAGCGTGGTGGTTTGTGTTGACATAGCTTGCAAGAGACTAGGGATTCTAGCTCCTGATGGTAGAGCGTCGGTAGGTAGTCTTTGGAGTGGGGTAAGGGTTCTGATAGGGAATACTGGTGCTTTTTCTTCTACTGGGGTGATCTTGATTTTGTTGAAGGCGTCGTCGATTTCTTTGACTGCCTCGTCTGACTCTGTGTCTGAAACAACTTTGGGTTCTTCTATTTCCTCGTCGAGAAGCTCGTCAGCCTCTGATCCTTCAGTGTCGTATTTGTGTAGCTGTGGGACTGTCGCTCCTAGAGTGTACCATCCTCTGTCCCAGTGGACTTCCTTCCACTTGTTGTCGTGAATGCACATCAGCTTTGGGTTGGTCGGTGCTTTGCCTCTTGCTGTGACAATAATCTGTATATCCTGATCTGTGGGATTGGCTGGGTGTTCCTTGGAGATGTACCAAACTCTGTGGTTCCTTCTGCTGCCAACGGCGTCTACCCAATCAAGGGTCGTGGTCTGCAGTGTCCCTTCTGAACTGCTAGCCGTATTGAAAGAAAGTTGAGTCTAATGTCACCGCCAAGGGTTGGACAGCAACAGTAGACACACTAAGTTGACAAGCTAGGACTCTAAGTGTCCTAGAAGACTTATAGAGAGGAAGTCGACCTGCAAGTCAATGTCGAAGCTGGGTTCCCGCTTGCTGAGCTCTGACTCAGTAGCCACCCGCAATGAAGGAGAACACTGCTAGTATTGAGACAAGAGACTCAACTTGCCTCTACCAGGCGTAATGAGTCCCCTATTTATAGTACATAGTACTTGAGGGCAGGCCTAGGGCCTGAAGGGGGCAGTGCTACCTATTTATACAACCGAGACAATAACAACCAATGGCACAAGCCACTCAAGAAATCACAAGCTGATCGACATGAAATGGGGCACGAACATGAAACGGGGCACGAATCCTCTATATGGCCGGTTCTGCAACTTACAGGGGCGCGATGGTGTTGAACCATCACCCCAGGCCGGTTACACCTCATCTCTATCATTCTCTTCATGTCATGGCTTAGCTTGAAGGCTTACAGCCCTGGGCATCAGTGGCAGCCACAGTGGTGCTGGTGCTGGTGATGGCTGCTGCAGCTGTTGCAGTGCTGTGTGATGGCATCAGTATTGGTCATAAAAGTTAACCTTGGCCTCGGTTGTATACTCACACAGGATGACATAGGTGATGATCCTGCATGCAATGGATGATCAGCATTCCATGCAAATTACTAAAAGCGCAGAAGGAACAGTACCCTATAGACCACATGTCCACTGGCTTGCCATGCCCTTTATGAGTAAGTATCTCTGGGGCCACATATCTGGAACTACCTGTGAAGGATGTAAGCTGGTCATCAGAGGAGTCGAGGCACTTGGCACTGCAAGGGCATATGACAGGCATATGAGACATGTCTCCTATGAACAGGGCAAAGGTGACTCACATGCCAAAGTCAGCAATGATGATATCAGATGATGGGTCCCTGGTATGATACAGGATATTCTCTGGTCTATTCAAAAAATGTCAGTTGTCACATCTAAGAACCCTTGCATGAATGGCAAGCAAACATACTTGAGATCCCAACAAACAATGCTGTGGTCTTTTGCATGTCCGTTGGAATGGCTGCCATCAAGGACTTATAGTAGCCCTCCATGGATGTATCAAAGTCTAGCTCAGTGTGCCCAAAAGGGCACATTGCATGCTAGACAAGCTTGTATGTGGCCTCAGTGCTGGCACAGACTTTGTGCCACTCATGGAAGAGGGATAAGCTTGATGCCAATGAGATTAACAAAGCAGATGAAGAGGAGCGGGGGTTGGGGTGGCAGGTGTGCTGGGGGAAGCACATCTGCAGGCAACTAGGCACAAGTGGACATGAGCTGCAAACAGAAACACAAAGAAAAAAAGAATTACTCAGCTACATTCATGCACAGGTGGGTAGTGTGGGTCTGTTTGAGTTGGGAGTCTGTTTGAGTTGGGAAAGGGAAAGGGAAATGCAAGTCCATCAAATGTACACCTGTGACACAGGTCACATGAATGTGACTCTGTGTTGCATCTGCATATGCCCTTTTTTTTTCTTCAAGTCATGTTTGCAACCTGCATGCTCCTGTTCCTGCCTTCCTACCTGGGCATGCATGTGGGTGAGTTTTTTCTTCTTTATGCAACCTGCTTACACCTCCATGCCTGTATGTGTCTGTACCTGCCAACCTGCACACAACTGTGCCTTGGCCACACCCACATGCCTGCCCTTGCCTGTCTGCAGTAAGTTATTTTTCCTTTTTTCTCTATGCTGGTACTCACATTTGCAACCCACCCTTATCTGGCCACACCTGCCTATGCACACCTATGTCCACCTGCCTCTGCCCTTACTCATCCACACCCACCCACCCACACCCACTTGCATTGCCCACAGCAATGTGGGTGTTATCAACATGGGACACAGCTTAGCAGTCTTTCATCAAAGGTGCAGTATCATGGTCTCATTAGTGGCATTCCATTGCTATCCTGAACCAAATGCACTAATGAACACAAAAGTGGGGGTGTCTGGTAAGTGAAGGATTGAATCATGGCAGTTGTACTATGTGCACACATAGGCAATTGCCCATGGAATGGTTCCTCTTGCATCAGCTTGCATGTCAAACATGAGCCCACATCTTATCCCATCCTCATTGCAGCACCTGTGCAAGTGGGCTGTCATTAGAGTCCTTTTAGGACTTGCTCCTCATCCACTCCCTCACAGCCCCATTCCACACATGTTCTCATGCTGCATTGCCCAAGTCCCATGCCACTCGTCACACAATGCTACCATCCTGCCCATGCCAGCCACTTCATTACCTAATGCTTTGCCCTCCAGCCAGTCAGCCCCACTCAGCTCCTTATCCATCACTGCTCCTGCACCCACTTTCACTCCTATGCTCATGCCTGCATCTGCCACCATATCTGGCTCCACTGGCTCCACCATTTGACCTCCCAGCTGGCAAGCTTAGCACACTGCATCTGGCTCCACCATTACACCCATCACCACCCCATCCACTGCTGTCCCATTCCCCCAGTTTGCTCATGAATCTTGCTTCATCTTCTTTGCACACCTCACAGCCTTGTGTTCCTGCTCAACAGTCTAGCAGTCTTCACCCCTCATCTGACACCTGCTCACCCTCAGATGTCTGAGGAAGAGTCCTTGCCTCTTAGCATGCACCCCCTGCATCTGGCCACAGCCAGCTCGCATCTCCCACTTCTGCCCACAGCCTGCTCACCCTGTCAGACCTTGACACTAGCTCTGCTCCACCTACTGCCAATCCAAGCACAAGTTTGGTGTGTTGCCTGTCTTCTAGCCACCACTGTCCACTCCCAAGCCCCTCAACTTCAACACTCTTACAGCCACACCCAGCCCAGCTGTGTGGCTTGCACAAGCTGCCTTGTCTTGCATCCAGCACACCACCATTGCCTCAGCTGTGTGAGCTGCATTGTTGCTCAGTCAACCAACCCCATCTACTGCTGTCAGCTCCCAATTGACTGTTGCTGCTCCCACCCTTGCTCTCACTTCCACATTCATACCCACATCTGCTGCTGTACCTGCATCTGTCACCCTATGTGATCACTGCCTCAGCCACTGCACATTATAGCTGGCCAGCCTCATCTTCAGCTCAGCATACCCTCATCACCATGCCTGCACCCATGATCTTAGCCACCACACCTTCCAGCCAGCTAGCACCACTTCAGCTTTCCCAAGGCCACCCACCCTTTGTGTGAGTGGCCCCTCATTGTCCACAACACCTGCGCTTGTTGGCCTCACACCATTCCAAGTTAACATGATTGGAGGAATAGGTTTAGATTTGGTCTCAGAAGTCTCACAGCCTTGTATGCCCCACCTGTTTCCCTTTTACTTACCTTTCCTTTCATCATCCTCTATGATTCCTTCATTGAGCACATTGATCAGATGTGGTCATGTGAACAGGCATGGTGGAGCGAGGGGTACAACTTGAGAAGGAAAAAAAAGGCCCTTGGCTGGTTCAAACCAGTGCACCACCACGACCCATACCTAAAAAAAAATCACAATACCAACTAGGCTACAATGGCATCTACTTGCAGCTACAATATGTGGCTATATACACCAAGATAAACCTAGTAGGCTTAGTGGTGGGGTGGCTGATGCAAATACGCTGTTATAACCCATCAAAGTTGGCCAGCTAAGATATGGTGACAATCCATCGCAAGAAAATTATGAATTTGGATGCATGCATCACATGCCTCACTCATCACAAAGAGCAGCAGTGGAACTGGTGGCCCAGTTTTCAGGTGGTGTCTCATTCCTAATATAGAACTCTCTCACAGGCCCTTTATCATGACATGACAACACAAAAAAAATTAGGTGTAGTTGAACTCCCGCTCAGGACAAATTGAACTCCGCTGCACTTGGTAACTACCGGGAACCTAGATGCTCAAAAAAACAAAAGTTACTATGGACATGGTTTTCCGGAAGCACTGTAAATGCCCTGCACTTTAGTCTTGCATATGGTGCATCATGTCTCAGGGGGTGGTTAGGGTTAGGGTTGAGGATGAGGCTGAGTTGGGGCTTTATCACAGGACTGGTCAGGGTTGATTTCAAGGGGTTCAAAGGTGGTTGGGATGAACTGGGATGAAGCAGATTCTGAGGGGTCCTGTGGCTGTGCATTGGCATTAGCATTATTCTTGAGGGCCAGGGGGCCTGTTTCCAATTTTTCAGTTTGGCTGTGGTGCCAAACAAGGAGAGCTGCTTTGTGGCTAACAGCTCCCTCCTCTGGCTCCCATTAGAGTCCTTGAATGCTACTACAAGTGATGATTTTGAGTTAGGTGCTAAGGATAAGGGAGGACAAATCCAGCTTAGTTTCTGAGTGACTTATAGGGAGGAGTAGAGGGGATTCTTGGTGACTAGTACATTATGGCACTGCTTAGGCATGTAGGCACCAGAGTCTGAAGTGACCCCAGTTAGGATCAGAGACTGAGGGTTCTAATTTTGGTGGCTGCTTTGGTGAGGTGCTGCTGTAGTGTGTTGTGACTGGCTGTGAGCATCAGGTTTCCCTTTGTGTTCTACCTTGTGGCAGAGAGGTAAACTGCTGCATGTTCTGAGGTGGCTAGGCCATCATTGATGACTAAGCATAGGTCCATTAAGGGGAGCTGAAATTCTGGGGGGATGAGCTTCTGGAAGTTGATAACAAGACTTGGCCTTATCAGAGCCTGTACTTTTGAAGCATATGTAGGCATGAGTGAAGCTTGCTCTCCTTTGCCCTAGGAGGTGAGCTGGCTCTTGGAAAGGGGGGGTTTTGGATATTGGAGGGTGTGCCTCTGCTGCCTTGGCCTTTAGGCTGTCCACTGTTTTGGACATTGCTTGGATGTCATGGTGAACTATTGGGATGCTTATGCTTACTAATCTTCTTGCCTTATATGTACATATTTCCCACAGTCTGGCTGGAGTCGTCACCACTTCCCCCTCCTTACCTTACACTACTGCTATTACACTCCTGCCGATCCCTTCTGCTGTTGTGTTGCCTCAGCTTGTTACTAAACTACTTACACTAATCTGCTGACGGATTTCGTGGCCCTACTGCCGCTGAAACATGTCAGGCACTGCCAAAGACTCCGCCTAAATAGTTGTGTATAAATACGCTCATAGAAGGGGACCAAAGCCTTAAGCTTGGTCTCTTGTGAATCCTAGACATTCTCAGAGCAACCCTCTAAGTGATCCGAAGCTTCCCAGCCCCTTTTTCCCTCCCCCTTGCACCCTAGAACGTACCCTAGGGTCTGCTAAGTGACTTAGTGATGCGTTTCACTTAATCTACCATATATAGTAAACCGAGTCCCAATTGGGAACTCTTCAAACTCTGACACATACGTTAAGCACTCAGAAAAGCATTGCCTTTCTTTGCTCCAGACAGACGAAGGTCACTGAGTAACGGACTTCTCAGTGCTCTATAAAATCACCCTATCTGCATCAGAACACCCAGCAGGAAGGAGCAGCTCCTTCCATTCATGACCTTAGTGGCATACCGATGAACTAAGTGCAATACAAGGCATATCAGCACTCCAGACATCCCTTCCTTTGGATACATGTCTTAAGTATCCAAATTGACTCCTCCACATCTAGATCCCCTTCCTCCTTCAGGAGATAGGGAACGACAGCAGCCAGCACCGCCACTACCCACAGCCGTTCTAACAAGGTGTTAGAACTCCACAGAAGATGACCAAGACGACGGTCACTGACGCAGATATCATCCTACATATACAACAGAAGGACAGAGATAGGCCAGATGCCTTACCCCTCATACAAAGAGAACGAGCAGCCAAGGAGGCTGCCAGACAGAAACATTGACAGAACCACCACGCTCAGTCCAGCATGACATTGGATGGTGCTAGTGATGCTGTCTAGCCTGGCACTTAATTGCTTATCTGGTGGGGTTGGTGTTGGTGTTTGCTAGGTGGGAATGCCCAGGATGAGTGTGAATATGGGGTTGAAGTAGAACTGAAGGAATATTGGCCTAAGGTCAGTGATACAGCCAGGGCTAGCCTATAGAAGCTGTTGGCTAGACAGGATAACTAAACTGAGGACATTAGCAACTTGCTAGACAGTAGGGAGGATATTTGAAAGTGTGGGAATATTAGACATGGTGGTGGTTTGAGGTATACTCACATTCTGACAAACTCCCTACAACTCCACTACAGCCCCATGATTAAGGAACAACCAACCAGTGCCCATGCATATTGACAGAGCACAAGCCTTAAGAGAGAACTGGCAAGGATAAGAAGGTAGACAGGCTAGAGGAAATGTAGTTAGAACAGATAATAATAGGGCCAAATGAGGGGCACAGGGTGCATGCTTCACCTGTGGACAACAGAGACACTTCACTCACACCTGCCTCACTGAACAGGGGTGGCTTGAAAAGCAATCAACTCCCACTCATCCTTTGTATAAGATTAGCAATGTAGGCACAAATTGGAGGGTGCAGACTTATGCTATGTGGTCACAAAGTATAACTACAACAAGGATACAGTATCCAGGATCCACTTCACATGGCTCAGATACTTATCCCAGAAGCAACAAGAAAGAAGCAGACATTGGCATCTAAGCTAGCAGAAAAAGCCAGGTTACAGAAGGGAGACAGAAGAATCCTAGTTAGATACATGGTTCTATAAATTGTTAAGCAGCTTCTTTGCTTAAGACATAGGAGTGTCATTGATATATGAGATCATGCAATTGAACTAAAACTAGGAGCACCCTTATCAATATCAGGAAAGTATACCAACTCATACAGGACAAACAGAAATCATTACTGGAATTCATCAAGAAACATCAAGAGAAGGGCTATATACAACCATCAAAAAGCCCCTATTACCATATGCAAATCAAAGTATTTTTGTTGGGGAAATGTCAAAGTTCTTCTTAGACATGTGACCTATAAAAAATCTGATTAGTTGTCACAGGTCACATGATTGGAAAAACTTTAACATTTCATCACTTACCAGAGAAATACTTTTAGAAATACTTTGATTTGCATGTAGTGTATGCCACACCCTTCTTCTTCATTAAAAAGGATGGGAGACTGTGCCAAGTATAAGACTATCATCACTTAAATGACTGGACTATCCATATCACTACCCCCTTCCATTAATCTCTCAATTAATAGCAAAAGTGAAGGGAGCAAAGCTCTTCACTAAATTCAATGTTCAATGGGGTTATAATAACATATGCATCAAAGAAGGAAATGAGTAGAAGGCCACCTTTATCACAAATCAAGGGCTGTTCAAACCTACCATTATGTTCTTTGGACTAACAAACTCTCCAGTGAGTGACCTTCCAGATGATAATGAATGTGATCTTTGCTAAAGAAATGGCATAAGGATGGCTCATTATCTATATGGATAACATCCTTATTGGTACAAAAGATGACCCTAAATTCCACAAAGTGTGCATCCATAGAGTACTGGACAAATTAAAGCAGCATGACCATTGACCTATACCTTAAACCAGAGAAGTGCATCTTCAAACAACAGAAAGTAGAATTTTTAGGCATAGTCCTAGAAGATGGAATGGTACAAATAGACCCAGCAAAGGTCCAAGGTGTAGCAGGCTGGTCACTGCCATAAACAGTCACAGATATTTGAGCCTTCTTAGGGTTCACAGGATTTTATCACTATTTCATACCTAACTATTCCACTATAGTGTGCCCCCTTATTTACTGTTTATTTCATGTGACCTTGCCAACCAACATTTCCTAATTGAGATTTAAGCCAGATTTTTGAAAATTCATAGCTTCTCTATTACTGCATGGATTGCCTCCAAACTTTGTGAAAAGTTTTACATGATTTTTCTCTAGATGCTCCCAAAAGGATGTACCATAATTCTTTGTATTTAAAAATTCAATTTTTTGGCTCCTTACCAAGTAACACATTTCACGATCAAATAGCCATTGTGAAAGAATAGGAACACCTCTTGCCTTCAAACAGCTCATGCACCTTCTCCTGCATGTCCCAGAAGTGCAAGTCAAGGGATGGGTAGGGATCAGCAGGGGTAACCCCTGTGTTGTCAAAGCCAGACCCCTACCATTACCCTCCTATACCCCTACCCTCACATGAGGGTCCAAGGGTTTACCCTCAACAACCTGGGGTTACACCAAGGGCTTATAGGATAATAAATACCCCCAGGGTTACCCCCAGGGGTTTAATGCTTGTATTCAGCTGGCCAGGTGTGCACAGGCAGATGTGGGTGGGCATATACAGGCACAAGCAGGTGCAGGCAGGCAAGTGTGGGCAGCCAGTGCTGGCAGGCAGGCATAGGCAGGCAAGCATAGTCCAGCATAGGGTAAGGTGGTGCCAGCAACATGAAGCATGGGACTTGGGCTGCATGCAGTGAGACCACACAGGAGGCAAGGTGGTAAGGGGCTGAGTGAGGCCAGAGCTCATGTTTAAACATGGCCATTGTGGATGGGAGCATGTGCAGAGGTTGAGGTGATAAGACCAGAGCACAGATCTAAGACAAGGAGAGAGAGAGAGGAACTGGCAGGTGCTAGCAGGCAGGCATGGACAGGGAGCTTGAGACAGATGAAGGGGGACACAGACAAGTTCTGTGCAGGCAAACAAGATGAGAGGGACAGTGCTGGGAGTGCTCACAGGACTCTGTATTAACATCAAATGAAAGCAGCTCATTTATTATACATTTTAGTCAGTGTCTACAGGGTTTGAAAGAGCATGGGGTGAAAGGAATTGGAAACACATTGGACAAAGTGACTGTACTCTCACAAGAGGGAGAACTCAACCCACACACCCAAAAACCAATGCTCTGTCTGGTTACATACTACTCCACTATATTCACACCAATGGAACACAACTATGATATCTATGAGAGAGGATTCCTGGGAGTTCTGAAAGGCCTTAAATGCTTCAGACCTCATGTTGCAGCTATGGAAATTTCTGTCACTATTCTGACAGATCATGCTAACTTGACACACATGAAGGCACCCAGAAAGGTCAATCAATGAGTGGCAAGATGGTTTGCAGAGCTATAGAACTATAACCTTATCATCAAACACATGCAAGGGAAGATGCATACTGCCTCTGACATGTGTTCTAGACCACCAGGAGTAGATCATGGTGCAGAAGACAACACCAACTTGGTCCTTCTTCCCTTATCCATGTTCATCACTAACACTCCAACCCAAGCAATGCCACTCAAGGAATGGGTGAGAAAGATGCAGCAAACTCAATAAGCAGAGTTGAAACTCTGGTGCAACACCCAAGGGGTACAGAAACTCCCAGAAGGCTATGGACAAGGGTGGTGATTAGCAGTACCATCTAGACTACAGCTAAGACACAAGATCCTCTCTTACTTCTATGACTCACCCACTACATGACATCTAGGCAGAGACAACACAATTGCACTTGTTACACAACACTACTGGTGGCTAGGAGTGAATATTTGGACTAAACACTATGTGGCAGGGTGCACCCAATGCCAATAGCACAAAATACACACCACAAAGAAGAAGACCCCAATGTATCACATTCTAGGAGACCCACAGATGCATCCTTTCAATGTTGTTACTCTGGACCTTATCACTCAGTTGCGAAAAGGCAATGGCAAGGATACAATCCTCACCATCATCAATCAAGGATACTTGAGAGCCATGCTATTCATTCCACACATAACAACAGTCACAGGTGAAAGAATAGTAATTGTATCTCTGACACCTCTTCCCTTGGTTTGGAGTACCCTCTAAAGTAATCTCCAACTGAGACCCTCACTTTACATCCAACTTCACCAGAGCACTCACTGCTAAACTTAAAATAGAGCAAAATATCAGTACTGCCTTTCACCCACAGTAGGACAGCCTAACTATACACTGGCCAGACAAGATGACTGAGTGGAACTGCTTCCCATTGTGACATTTGTGCTCAATCAATGGCCCAATGCCACCACTAAGCTAACTCCCCATGAAGTTATACTTGGATACTGCCCAAACATCACTGAGGAACCCATCCTATCCACCAACAGTGAAGCAATGGAAGAGCAACATTATTGTGCCAAAGAACACAGAGCAGCTGCAATCTATGCACTAGATAAGGTAGCCCAACAGATCCCCTTGACCCAGTATCATGTGAAAGATTAAGTCTGGCTGAAAGTGAAGTATCTGTCATTCCCCTACTCATCTGCCAAGTTTGCATCTAAGCATCCTGGACCATTCAAGATACTGAAGGAGATTTTGCCTGTAGCTTACAAACTATAACTACCTATGGCCTGGACCATCCATGATACAGTGGCTGACATAAGGACTGCATGTCACTCAATGCTGCCAGTGTGACACATTTTTCATGGCTTATAGTGCCATAATTGTAACCATTAGGGGTGTCACGCTGGACTGAGCATGGTGGTTCTGTTGATGTTTCTGTCTGGCAACCTCCTTGGCTGCTCGTTCTCTTTGTATGAGGGGTAAGGTGTCTGGCCTGTCTCTGTCCTTCTGTTGTATCTGTAGGATGATATCTGCGTCGGTGACCGTCGTCTTGGTCATCTTCTGTGGAGTTCTAACACCTTGTTAGAACGGCTGTGGGTAGTGGCAGTGCTGGCTGCTGTCGTTCCCTATCTCCTGAAGGAGGAAGGGGATCTAGATGTGAAGGAGTCGATTTGGATACTTAAGACATGTATCCAAAGGAAGGGATGTCTGGAGTGCTGATACGCCTTGTATTGCACTTAGTTCGTCAGTATGCCACTAAGGTCGTGAATGGAAGGAGCTGCTCCTTCCTGCTGGGGGTTCTGGTGCAGATAGGATGATTCCATAGAGCACTGAGAAGTCCGTTACTCAGTGACCTTTGTTTATCTGGAGTGAAGAAAGGCAACGCCTTTCTGAGCGCTTAACGTATGTGTCGGAGTTCGAAGAGTTCCTAATCGGGACTCGGTTTACTATATATGGTAGATTAAGTGAAACGTGTCACTAAGTCGCTTAGCAGACCCTAGGGTACGTTCTAGGGCATGAGTGGGAGGGGAAAAGGGGCTGGGAAGCTTCGGATCACTCGGAGGGTTGCTCTGAGAATGTCTAAGATTCACAAGAGACCAAGCTTAAGGCTTTGGTCCCCTTCTATGAGTGTATTTATACACAACTATTTAGGCAGAGTCTTCGGCAGTGTCTGACATGTTTCAGTGGCAGTAAGGCCACGAAATCCGTTGGCAGATTAGTGTAAGTAATTTAGTAACAAGCCGAGGCAACACAACAGCAGAAGGGATCAGCAGGAGTGTAATAGCAGTAGTGTAAGGTAAGGAGGGGGAAGTGGTGACAACTCCAGCCAGACTGTGGGAAATATGTATGTATAAGGCAAGAAGATTAGTAAGTGTAAGCGTCCCAATAGTCCACCATGACAAGGGGCTCATATTCAAGCCCTCACTACATAGATTTAATGAGGTATAATAGATCTAAATATATCCACTTTTTGAAGGAAATGTATAGTAAAAAATGAAAAGTATTGGGTGCAATTCTTTTGTCCTATCTGCATGTGATTGATGTCAGCTTGGCACAATGAGGAAATAAAAGACAACAAACTTTTGGGACTCAATATTTGGTATTCCCACCTCATGCCTTTGTTATGGACTGCCAGAATATTTTTGCTTAGATCATTTTTAACCATATATAGTAATCACTTTCTCAGAGACTGGCAGGGAGCCTCTTCCACATCCATCCTCATACATTACCACACCTCTATTACACTTCATTGCCCTCCACTTTATGTCATGTTGCCTTGGCTCGTTACTAATACTTTCAGACTAGTATGCTGCTGCGTTTCATAATCTCACAGCCTCATGATGCTGCTTAAATGCATTATCCAGCCTCTTGGTCATATAGGCTTAGGAGGATGCCATCTAGATGCATCATCACTTACTTTGTCATACATGCTTACTCACTTGTAGTCATATATGCTTAGTACAATGCCTGAGAGATGCATCATCCCTTTACTTAGTCATATGTACTTACTGTATAGTAGCCACAGGGCCTATAAAAGCCCCCCAAAGTGAGACCAAAGCCTTAAGCTTAGTCTCTTGTATAATACAGGACTTCCAGTTCATCCCTTGTGAACTTAAAGCTTAAAGAACCATCAGAACCATCCTCTTGCACCTTAGAAAGTACTCTAAAGCCTGCTAAATCAACTTAGAGCCATATTTGCTCTTCACTTGAAACTCCGACCAAACTCAGACTGAAAGATGCTGTCTTTCCCACCCAGAACCTGAACCCAAAGGCCACTAGTAATGGAACTCTAGTCATCTATCCAAACAAGTTGCATACTACAACCTCTGTAACATATGTCACATACTACGACCACCTGTAGCACCAAGGAGCTGCTCCTACCAGACATCAGAACCCCTTCCATTCACAACCTTCATGAATCACCAATGAACTAAGTGCAATACAAGACATAGTTGCACCTCCAGACATCACTTCCTAGAGTGACAACAGAATAGCCAGTGCTGCTACATGCCATTTAGAAGCCCCAGCCATATGAGTTCTAAGGACAGAACTCTGAACCCTGACCCAGATCAGAAACTAGACTTGGACAAGGTGTCCAAACCCAGAACCAAACCCTCACACTAAGACATGTGACATCCTAGTGTGACAGCCTTCAACAGAGCAGCAATGTGACATGGCATGCTCTCAAAAAGCTTGTCTAAAGCTGCCCAGGGGAACCATTGCCATTCCTTCTGAATTGCAGACCATAGCTCCTTCTTGTTGCATGGCAATGGGTTGTGGGCACAAAGCATGGCATCCAATTGATCCCAGACATACTCCATGATGTTCATATCAGGGCTGGATGGCGGCCATGGCAGTTGCTTGATCTTCTTTGATTGGAAAAATGCTTGTGCAACCTTGCACCAGTGTTTTGGATTGTTGTCCTGTTGGAAGATTGGAGCCATGGGTCCAGTACACTTTAGTTTTGATCCTTAAGGGTCCCAAGATAGTCCTTTATGAGGATATCAACATAGTCAGGGCCACACATGATCCCCTCAGTTCAGTGAAGCCTTCCCACACCTTGACCCATGACACACCCCACACCATCAAATTTCTGGCTCCATGTTTGATGGTCTTCTTTGTGAAACCATCATCCAGAGCCTGTCCTGGCTTGATCCTGCAATACTGACACCCATCTGACTTGAATAACATGGATTTTGATTTATGTGAGAAAATGACACACTCCCAATCTTCAACTGTCTAATGGATGTGCTGCATTGCCCAGAGTCTCCACTTCTGCTTATTGGCTGGAGATAGATAGAGCTTAGATCTGTGAACCCAGCATACTAGTCCATGCTCTTTTAATCATCTCCCAATGGTCTTAGCTGATACATTGGGAAAGGCCTTTTTTTGAACCTCTGCTACATTTGAAGCCTCAGTGGTTGCAAGCATTCATGCAGCAATGCATATCTCTCTAAGCTCCATTTTACACAGATGGCCTGTTTTGGGGTTTATATGGTAATAATTGCCTGATTCTGTGTATTGCTTAAGTATGCAAGACACCGTTGTGTGGTGGATGCCAAATTTAAGGCCAAGATCATCATGAGTGCTGCCAAGCTGTCAGTGTTCAACAATCTGAGCAACCTTGGTTGGTGATGTGTAAATCATGGATTGAGAATGAAGTGGGAATAGCAGTGGAGGTTAATGTGAATAAAAATGTTGCATTAGCAGCCACAAATGTGTCATGCCTGTTCCAGGACAAAAATATTGCATGTGATGCATTCCATAGATCAATTACTAAAACCTCAAAATTGAAAGACACATCTTGTTTAGGCATATATCTTTATTCCATGCATCTATATGCTCAGGGGTTTGGTGAAACCAGCCTGGACAGTACAAGGGGCACTTAATGCTCCAGGACAATTACAGACTTAGTGAGCACATGTTGGCACATGGACTGCATGGACACCTACATACATATGTACCCTAGAACAATGTGATTACACCCTTATGGCTGATCTAAGAACTCTCTTTTGTTATTTGACCCAATTATTGATTGAACTGTTTCAGATTGACACTTTACCTACTGTCTTTATGATCACATAGTTACATTCACATATGGGCCTTTTAGATTAGTTCTACGCTTATACATACACCTTCTGAGGGCTCAGGGTATGTGCGGACTCATTGGACTTGCCCAAATGTAGAATATAGTGTATATGCAATATTGTAGACACCTGTACTCACCCCTTAAGGACTGATGGACATATGTAGGCCATAGGGACTATAAATACACCCTTGGGAGTGAGCAAGATGTCTCATCTCCTACAGAGTTATCTTCTCTGTTCATATTCCTCTTCAGCTGCACTTCATCAGGTTATGGGCCCTGTGCTCTAAACTTACAACCACAACACAAAGTTCTATTGCTCACACTGTTCTTAACAGTGAGTAAACATCTTTGTTTGCCATATACTCCGACTAGCAGGATCTGTTGTGCCCATAGGGGTAAATGACCTGGCTAGGTCTGTGCTGAGGTCTTAAGGACCTTGTGTGAGGTGCATGACAGACCTAGGTGTAGGTGAAATGCACTAAACCCCCTCTAGCATTGCATGCTATACTACACATTACTGTATCTCAGTGCAGAGCACCCTATGCACTTAGGTGGGTCTGGGGAAGCTCAGGCTGGCTATAGGCCTGGTGAACAGTTGGCTGTCTGCCCTTCAGTGGGAGTGGCTTTGGGTTTATCACAAGGCAGGGGTTGGTCACACCCCTAGCACTTGGGCCTAGTTACAACTGCACCACGCTACATAAACAAAGTAGACACACCGTAGTCTAGGCATGTAGGTCTGACTGGCATAAGTACCCATTGTGGCCTCTGGGGTGCAATGCCCCACAGTCAGGATATCCATACCCTAGCTATCTAGTCATGTGCCCAATCATCTAGGCATTAATCAGAGACTCCATGAACCCACTAGAGTAGCAGACATTTCATGTCTGTGTTCTCTAGGGAAGTGGCTGCTGGCTCATCTCTGACATGACTCCCCTGGAGCTGTGGGTAGCACTTCAGTGGTATTAGGACTACTATAAAAAGCCTTACCATTACTACCATACATAGAAGCACATGCAGAGGCAGGACACATTAGTGTTCTGGCCATACAGTACCACAGACAGGAGGTGGCACTCCATCATACCTGTGTGCTAGCTGGGACTCATGCTGACCACTCCTTAGCATAGTCACACAAACATGTCCTCTCAACCCACTACTCCCACAAACACAGCTCAGGTGAACCCACCCTTCTCATAGCCAGCTATGTCATCATGCATATCAAATTGTTATTGGCAGTCCTGGATGCCCAGGACAGTGTCTGGAGGGCCTAGAATGCTCAGGACACAGTCTAGGCTGTCCAGGATGCTTAGGACACAGTCTGGAGTGTTTCTGACTGTGTCTGTGGCAGGGGACTGTCAGAACAATGCCCCATGTGTCTTTCTTGTGTTGTGGATGGAGTGGATCACTCCCAACTTGTGTCCTGTTCAGAATAATGTCCCAGACACATCCACTGTGTCTGGATCTTCCCTATTGTCCCATTCATGTATATATAGGCTGCAGAGGAGCGGACTAATCCCCCAGTCTTATTCCCTCCTCTGCAGTCCCCTTGGTCCCTATGACTCAAGGGCCCTTCTAAGCGTCCAAATATTACACAAATGCCTACCAATCAAGCTTCAGTGTACCCTTAGGTGTCAAACTGCCACAGTTTGACAGTACTGGGTGGTTGGAATGGTCAGGCACCTTTGAAACAATCATGACAATCTACAAAGTGGAAGACCACACTCCACACCTGGCATCAGTGCATGGGGCACATGTCCCATCACATACTAAAAGAACATGGTCCCTCTGCCTTGCAAGGCATGGACTTCTCTGGTGTTGTCATGGCAGTACCTACACTATGCCATGGTTGTGAGACAGGCAAATCAACTCACAAACCCTTCCCATCCTCATCTAAGAGAGCAACCTAAATATTAGAAATAGTTCACTCAGACTTAGCAGGTCCTATGCAGACCAAGTCATTGCATGGCTCCTTTTACATGACCACCTCTATCAATGACTACACTAGCCTTGCAGTCATCTACTTCCTTAAATCAAAAGACCAGTTTCTGGATGCATTCAGTAAATACATTAATTGGGCTACCACCCAAACCTCCAAACCGATGCATGTCCTACAGTCTGATAGAGGTGGCAAATATACAGGGACTAAAGTCCAAGAATTCATGAATGAGAAGGGTATAGAGCACCAGTTAATGATGCTGGGTACACCCCAGCAGAATGGAAAAGCTGAGCAGTTTAACCACACCATTATGGATAAGGCAATGTCCATGCTTCACCAAGTTGGCTTGTCAAATGGCTTTTGGGAGCATGCTATAAGCACTGCAGTTTATGTCTACAACTGCACTCCCATCCACTTGCTAGAGTGGAAGACCCCCACATGAGCGATGGAATGCTGGTCACATTCCAGACATCTTATACTTCCATGTCTTCAGATGCAAGGCATATATGCATGTGTCAGCTGACAAGCAACAGAAGCTAGATGCAAAAGTGCTGCCCATTGTCTTTGTCAGGTATGAGGCTGGTAGTAAGGGATACTGCCTCTGGGATAAAAGTGCCCACTCCATTTGAGTGTCAAGGGATGTGACATTTGATGAGAGCAGCTTTCCTGCTGTAGACAAAGAGCCTGAGCCCTTGACACATCAAGGGCTCACTGCATCTCCTCCTCTAATCCCAATTCCATTCTTTCCAGTGAATGAAGAGCCTAACATGTCTGCACCACCACTACCCCCATGCACAGTGTCACCTACTTCCTCTTCTGAGGATGAAGATCAGGTTGACGATCTACTTGAACCCAAGCTAGAGCAGCCCGCTACACCACCCACCCAAGGCACTTTTCCCCCTTCTATGCTGTTAGTTAAGTGCCCTCCTCCTTCTATGCCACCACCTTGCCCTTCTGCTTTATGAACTTATAAGTGAGCAGAAGAATCTCCAATGGATCCTATGATTCCAGGGGGATTTGCTGAGCAATTTGTTGCTCCTAGGCAATTAATGTGTGCACCAGTACCAAATTGAAGGTACTTTAATAAGGATAATGTTGAGGCACCTGGCACCCAGTGGCAAGGGCATGCAGAATTATTTGCTATGGCTTACATAGGATGGGACCTGGTTACTTATACCAAGGCTCTAAAGTCTAAAGATGCCAATGAGTGGCAGAAGGCCTGCTAATATGAGATAGACACCTTAGCTAAAAATGACACATGGGAGTTAGTTGATCTCCTAGCTGGCTACAAAGCAGTAAAATCAAAATGGGTGTTCAAGTTGAAAGCCAATGGCTGCTTCCACAGCTGGCTAGTAGTGAAGGGATTTATGCAGATCCCTGGTATTGATGATGATGAAACCTTTTCCCCTGTTGCACATTTTGAGTCTCTCAGACTCCTCCTAGCGTTAGCTGCACTAGAAGACTGGCACATACACCAGATGGACATCAAGTTGGCATTCCTCAATCTACATGGAGCAACCACAGGGTTTTGTTGTTGCTAGAATGGAGAATAAAGTATGCAGGCTTAAAAAATCTATTTATGGTCTCAAACAAGCCTCCCATACATGGAACTTGCAATTCCATGGATTCCTCTTGGAACTTGGCTTTAAGCAGACATTCTCCAATGCTGGAGTATACATTTATGTGATGTCCTCATCACAGGGGGAGGATTTATCTCTGTTGATTGTCATTCTTTATGTTGATGACATCACTATTATGGGTGCTTCTATAGAAGCCATCAAGTGTTTAAAAGAAGATCTACAGAAGTGTTATGAAATGTCAGACCTGGGGGAAATAGAGTCCTATCTGGGGATTCAAATCACCTGTGACAGGTCACATAACCACATTGAGATTGACCAGTCTGGTTATGTACATGATATACTAGAACACTTTGGCATGTTGGACATGAACCCACATAATACCCCACTACTGGCTGGTGCAGACATGCACCTGGTCAAAAACACTGAGCAGGCCTCCCTTGTGGAGATTAAACACTACCAAAGCCTCATAGGCAGCCTGCTCTACATACAAATTGGCACTCATCCAGACATTTCCTTTGCTGTATCATGTTTGGCCCAGTATGCAGCAAATCCCTCTAAACAACATCTATGCCTTGCTCAATATGTTCTATCCTACCTTGTGAGAACTATGGACATGTGCTTGTGCTATGATGGGGCCAATGGCAATGGCCTTCATGGCTACTCCAACTCCTCTATGGGAGACAATATGGAGAATCATCACTCCACTTCTGGTTATGTATTCTTGCTTGTCAGTGGTGCAATTACCTGGTCATCCCATAAACAAAAGACCATCACCCAAAGCACATCTGAGGCAGAGTACATGGCCCTGGCTGATGTGGCCAACCAAGCTGTCTGGTACCAAGGTTTTTTCAAGAAACTTGGATACATCATTAAGGACCCTGTCCCTCTTCATGGTGACAACAAAGGCGCAGTTGACCTTGTGCAGAACCCAGTCACCAGTCATCAATCTAAGCACATTGACATTAAGCATCATGTCATTCATAAGTACATAGAGGATGGTTAAATTTCTCTAATATGCATACCTATGGAAGAAATGGTTGCAGATGGCTTCATCAAGTTGCTCTTGTGCACCCTCCTTCTGTGCTTCAACCCTGACATGGGTCTTTGTGCTCCATAATTGTTGGATCACAGGGGGATGTTGAGACAGGATGTCTGTGCAGCTATGCCCAGACCAGACAGTCTCACACTCAGGGGTTGTAATATTTGGACACTTAGAAGGGCCCTTGAGTCACAGGGACCAAGGGGACTGCAGAGGAGGGAATAAGACTGAATTCAACAAGGGAGATACTAATAGGACAATAGGGAAGATCCAGACACAGTGGATGTGTCTGGGACATTATTCTGAACAGGACACAAGTTGGGAGTGATCCACTCCATCCACAACACAAGAAAGACACATGGGGCATTGTTCTGACAGTCCCCTGCCACAGACACAGTCGGAAACACTCCAGACTGTGTCCTAAGCATCCTGGACAGCCTAGACTGTGTCCTGAGTGTTCTAGACCCTCCAGACACTGTCCTGAGCATCCAGGACTGCCAATAACAGGGGTTTGGTAGAACCAGCCCAGACAGTACAAGGGGCACTTAATGCTCCAGGACAATTATGGACTTAGTGAGCACATGTTGGCACATGGACTGCATGGACACCTATGTATGTACAATACCCTAGAACAATGTGATTATGCCCTTATGGCCAATCTAAGAACTCTCTTTTGTTATCTGACCCAATTATTATATGATCAAACTGTTTCAGATTGACACTTTACCTACTGTCTTTATGATCACATAGTTACATTCACATATGGACCTTTTAGCCTAGTTCTACACTTATGCATACACCTTCTGAGGGCTCAGGGTATGTGTGGACTCATTGGACAAATGTAGAATATAATGTATATGCAATATTGTGGATGCCTGTACTCACCTCTTAAGGGCTTATGGACATATGTAGACCATAGGGACTATAAATACACCCTTAGGAGTGAGCAAGATGTCTCATCTCCTACAGAGTTATCTTCTCTGTTTGTATTCCTCTTCAGCTGCACTTCATCAGAGACAAGAGAACATGACATGGGTTTGCTGTTAGGAAGTCATGTGTGATACTTTTGTTAGCCACTGTATGTTCCACAGCTCATTACTAACTCCTTACAAAGAAGCAGAGAAACACAGCATCAATAACCAATGCCCACCACCAAAGATGATTGATAATGCAGAGAAATACAAGATGAATCAAATTATCAATCTTAGGTACCACCGAAAGAAGCATCAGCTTCAATACCTCATACACTGAAGAGGTTACTCAACTGCTGATGACAGCTAGGAACCAGCTGACCAAGTGCATGCCCCATCCTTAGTCAAGAAGTACTATTTGAGGACTTTCCTTTTTTGGTAACTACCACCTCTGTGGCAGAAACCCTTGCCAAAGAAAGTGGGAAATGAAATAGAGATACAGTCTACATACATACCCTACTACCCACTTCACTTATACCACCTTAAACTACTTAAGCACCTCACCTAAAGCAGTTAACAAAAAAGCACCAGGGCATGACAGGACCACCCATAAAAGGGATGGGCCAGTGGACCCTCACCCTACCAAAAGAGAACAACCATGGCATAACATGTAGAAGCCATAGAGCTAACACCTCCCACCCCATCACAGGATGCAGAAGCAAAAGCCAAGCTTCAGATGGTGGAAACAGCAGAAAAGGAAGCCCAAACAGGTGCCACAAGCACCACCAGAGGCAGTGTTATGGACTGCCGGACTATTTATGCTTACATCATTTTCTACTATATATAGTATTCACTTTCATGGACTGGCAGGGAGCCCTTTCCACATCCATCCCTATACATTACCCAACCTCTATTACGCTTCACTGCCCTCCACTTTATGTTGTGTTGCCTCGGCTCATTACTAATATGTTCAGACTAATATGCCGCTGTGTTTTGTAGTCTCACAGCCTCATGATGCCGCTTAAACACGTCATCCAGCCTCTTAGTCATATGGGCTTAGTAGGATGCCATCTAAACGCATCATCACTTACTTAGTCATACATGCTTACTATCTTGTAGTCATATATGCTTAGTATGATGCTGTAGAGACACATCATCCCTTTACTTAGTCATATGTACTTACTGTACAGTAGCCACAGGGCCTATAAAAGCCCCCCAAAGTGAGACTCAAGCCTTAAGCTTAGTCTCTTGTATAATACAGGACTTCCAAGTTCATCCCTTGTGAACTTAAGCTTAAGAACCATCCGAACCATCCTCTTGCACCTTAGAATGTACCCTAAGGCCTGCTAAATCAACTTAGAGCCGCATTTGCTCTTCACTTGAAACTCTGAACAAACTCAGACAGAAAGATGCCATCTTTCCCACCCAGAACCCGAACCCAAAGGCTGCTAGTAAAGGAACTCTAGCTGTCTATATGAAGGCCACTAGTAAAGGAACTCTAGTCGTCTATACAAACAAGTTGCATACTATGACCTCTGTAATACGTGCCGCATACTACAACACACCAGTAGCAACCAGGAGCCACTCCTACAAGACACCAGAACCCCTTCCATTCACAACCTTAGCATGAACACCAACGAACTAAGTGCAATACAAGATGTCATTGCACCTCCAGACATCACTTTCTTGAAGTGATAACAGAACAGCCGGCGCTGCTACATGCCATTCAGAACCCACAACTGTACAAGTTCTAAGGACAGAACTCCAAACCTCGAACCATATCAGAAACCAGACTTGGACAAAGCGTCCAAACTCTGAACTGAACTGAACTGAACTCAAACCCTCACACTAAGACACGTGACATCCTAGTGTGACAGGCAGACCTGCATGACCTGAGTCAGCACACAAAGCAGATGCAGACAGCAGCTCTAAGCACCAACCAACAGAGTCAAACCCTAGGCCTCAGGAGAGTGTCTCACTCACCCTCAAAATTAAACCCATTGCCCCTAGCATGCCCATCCCATCAGAGTGGTAAAACTGCTGAAGCTGCTACTTGCCAAGCACAACCCTGAAGGAGCACTCAGAGTGGATCTAGATACAGTGCTGGGAGTAGTCATAGCAGTTGCAGAGAAAGACATGGCAAAAGAGACAACTGCAGCAAGCACAGTAAGTCTCACTCATGAACAGTTCAAAGCTGACCTGTATAGCCTATACAAGTTGCTCAACAGTAGACTAATGGAGATCCAAAGTGGGCAGGCCAAGCTCCTATCCACTATAGAGACCCTGACAAGATCCACCAACAACCTCTGAAGCACTGCCAAGGAACTTGAAACTAAGGTGGTAAAGGTAACAGACACAGTGGAGAAAATAGCAGACATGACCAGGTCCGACAGGGACACACTGATGAGAAAAGCATCCAGCCTAAACAGATTAGTGATTGACCCCAAAATACTGAGTGACATAGAAAGATGGGCAAAGCAAATACTGATAGAATGCTGTCCATCAGAAGATAATGAAGTGAACGAGACAAGCCTCATGGAGCTAAAGGTAAAGGCAAACAGAATCATTACTGACCTAGACAACCACCTCTGGCTGGAGATGACCACAGTTGAAGCCATCACTAAAACCAAAGACAGTGCAATATTACCAATGCTCAACTCCAAGGAAGCTGTGGACTGGCTAAGAGAGCCTATCAATAAGTTTGGTTTCTTAGAAAAGTTTGCAATAGGAGCAGTCATGAGTGACAGACAATACAATATCCTCCTGTGATGGGTACCAATCACTTTTGACCCCACTCACCACATGCAAATCAAAGCATTTTTGTTGGGGAAATATTAAAGTTGTTCTTGGGCACATGACCTATAAAAAATTTGATTGGTGGTCACAGGTCATATGATTGGAAAAACTTTAACATTTCATCACTTACCAGAGAAATACTTTGAGAAATACTTTGATTTGCATGCAGTGACTAATAAATCACACCACAGAGAAATTGAAGAAGTAAACAGCATCACAAACCATGCAATCAAAAGTGTATGCTGGATAAAAGCCCCCTATGAGGAGGCAGGTAGGGCAAACCTGTGTGCATGCCATACTAACCTTCACATCAGTAAAATTAGCCAATAATACCATCAAAGATGGCCTAGAAATATGTGGAGTAAGAGTAAGGGGAGAAAGAACAAAGTACAAACCCATGCAATGCCTGAAATGCAGAGGATGGGAACACAAAGCACAGGACTGCATGGTGCAAGCAGAGACATGTGGCATGTGTGGTGATGATCACTGAATAAGCAAATGCAGGAACAAGGAGAAGCTGTACTGCACATCCTGTAAAACCAGCAAACACACAAGCTGGGATAGAGCTTGCTGGGAGTTCAAAAAATGCTACAAATCATACAACAGCAGATACTCACAGAACAACATGATTTACTTCCCCACTCATCAGGATTGGGCACTGATGTTGAGACCCAACAGAATCCTGCTGGAATAAAGGTTCCCACCAAGCCTTGCAGCAAAGAGCATCCTCAGCAAAAGCAAGCACAACCCTACCAAGCAAGCTGAAAGGCCCCCACAAAACAAGACAAAAGGTAAAGCAGGTAATGTGCAGCCCCAGGCTGGTTTGAGCACTGGCCATACAGGCAGGGGAAAGGGGAGAACCCTGGACAACTTCCTTAATAGGATGGGACCAAACCTAATCCTGCTCAGACATGAAAGGGAGGAAGGCAAACTCCTGGAATGCAACAGCCATGACAACACACTTGAGTATGCAGACACCATAGTTGTAGAAGACCTCCTTAGGTACCAGGAGAATTGCCCAGGTGGATTCAATGACTGGAATGACCATTGATAAGCTAACCATCTGGCAACAGAATGTTAACAAATCACCCACAAGCCAACACATGCTCATAAGTAACAACATACCAACCAAGCACAACATTGACATAGTCACACTGCAAGAGCCATCAATCAATGGGCTCAACCAATTCATCACAACCAAAGACTTGATAACAGTCTACCCCTCCACTCATAGCATGCAGCCAGGTAACATATGAGCTCTCACACTCATCAGAGCAACATTATGCACAGACATGTGGGAGCAAATTGACCTTCTAACAGGGGACATTGTAGTCACAATGTTCAAAGGCCCTTGGGGCAAACTAGTGATCTTCAACATATATAATGACAGTAAGAGCAATGAAACAATTAAGTTACTAAAAGCCTTCCACAGAATGAGAACTGATATCATGGAGCACACTGACAACAGACCAATGCATGTCACCTGGCTTGAAGATTTCAACTGGCACCACCCCTACTGGGACAATCCAAATGACACCAGGCTCTTTACTGAGGAGGCACTTAGAGAAGCAGAAACACTAATCAAAGTGGTGGTAACACTGGGCCTAGAGCTGGTGCTCCCTAGCAGCATACCCACACACTGACACAATGTCACCAAGAAATGGACCAGGCTTGACCAGGTATTTATTTCAGACCATTCACTAGACTTACGATAAATATGTGACACCAAAACCTGGTTCTGGAGTACCAAAACAGACCACCTCCCCATAGTCATGCAACTTAACCTCCATGTACCTGTAGCCCCACCAGCCACCCTCAACAACTTCAGGGACATGGACTGGGAAAGATTCTGTAACAAAGTATGTGAACAGCTAACCCAGCTTGAACAGCCACAGAGAATCACAATGCAAGAGCAACTAAACAAAAGGTGAATTAAACTCATGCTAATATTACAGGAAGCTATTGAAGCAGAGGTACCAAAATCTGAGATATGTTCCAAGTCAAAATGTTGGTGGACCAAAGAACTCACACAAATGCAGCAAAAAATGAATATCTTAGGTAGGAAGTCATACAAATGTAGAGCTGACACTATGCATCAGGTACATAAGGATTATGAAGAAGCCACCAAGTTATATGAACAGATGCTTGAAAATACCAAACAAACACACTGGAAGGACTGGTTGGAAAATGCCATAGATCCAGACATCTGGAAGGTGCATCAAGTTGCCTCTGCCCCAGCAGTGGAGGGCACAAAGGCAAGGATACTGGCACTGAAATACAAGCAAGGTTGTGTTGAAAAAACAGTGACAACTAACACAGAGAGTTGCAGATACTCACCAAAAGCTTCTTCCCACCCAAACCAGCAGATGCAGGAGTCCCTAAGGACCATGCAGACCCAAAGCCATGCTGCAAGGCAGACTGAATCATAAAGGAGCAAATAGTGCACCACATCTGAAAGCTCAAACCTCTCAAGGCTCCTAGGCCAGACAGTATCCCAAATATAGTGTTAATCAGATGTGCTGACCTTCTAATTGACAGACTATTCAACATCTACAAGGCAATACTTGAAACAGGACTGCAATACCAGCCCTGGAAGAAGTTCACTACAGTTGTGCTATGCAAGCCAGGGAAACCCAGATATGACATCCCTAAGGCATACCATCCAATTGCACTACTATGTACCATATGGAAGGTGCTCACAGCTATAGTAGTGGACCAACTGACCTTCTATAGCGAGAAGTATCAACTACTCCTAATGCACCACTATGGAGGAAGACTGGGTTGTATAACCACAGATGCAGTACACATGCTAGCATACAACATCAAATGAAAATGGTGGAGAGGTAACATAGCCTCAGTGCTCTTTCTGGATGTGGAGGGAGCATTCCTAAATGCAGTACCAGAAAGACCTATCCACAATCTGTGAAAAAGGGGGATACCAAAGTGCTACACTAATTTTGTTACAGGCATGCTCAAAGACAGAACCTCTCTTCTAAGATTTGATGACTACTCCTCAGAAGCAATAAATATCAACAACAGTATAGGGTAAGGAGACCCACTCTCAATGGTACTCTACCAGTACTACAATGCAAACATCCTAGACATTTCCATGCAGATAGCAGAATCAGCAATAGCTTATGTCAATGATGCATTGATCATGACAGTCACAAAAGACTTCACTGTGACCCACTGAATGCTTTCAGACATGATGACAAGAGAAGGGGGAGTAAATGAGTGGTCCACAACACATAATTCCCCTCTTGAACTCTCCAAGCTAGCACTAATTGACTTTGCCCACAGGAGCAGCCAAAAGGAATGGCCCCTGATGGTTCTTGTAGGCACAACAATAGAACTGTCTTAGTTGACCAAATATCTAGGCATAATGGTGGATCAACACCTAGACTGGAAAGTGCAGCACAATTATGTAACAGAAAAAGGCTCAAAGTGTGCAGTGCAGATCAGAAGAATAATGAGGACAACCTGGGGTGTCACACCCAAATACACAAGGCATCTCTACATAGGAGTAGCACTGCCCAGAATCCTATACAGCACAGACATATGGTGCAGTCCTCCACAAGGCAACCACCTAGGACCAATGTAACCGGCCTGGGGTGATGGTTCAACACCATCGCACCCCTGTAAGTTGCAGAACCGGCCAACTAGAGTTTCTTGACCCTGTTTCATGTTCGTGCCCTGTTTCGTGTACATCAGCTTGTGATTCTGTGAGCAACCTTTGCTACTGGTCATTATTGTCTTTCTCGTGTTTCGGATATAAATAGGTAGTAGCACTGCCCCTCAGGCCCTAGGCCTGCCCTCAAGTACTATGTACTATATCTAGGAGACTCATTACACCTGGTAGAGGCAAGTTGAGTCTCTTGTCTCAATCCTAGCAGTGTTCTATCTTCTTGTGGGTGGCTACTGAGTTGGAGCTCAGCAAGCGGTAACCCTGGTGTCGACGTTGACTTCATCTCTATAAGTCTTCTAGGTCACTTCGAGATCTAGCTAATTGGCTTAGTGTGTCTATTGTTGCTGTCAAACTCTTGGTGGTGACAACCAAGGGACACAGGTTTAGCAAAGGTATTATTGAAACTGATAAGCATCCAGCACAGCAGGGCCATTGCTATCATAGGTGCACTCCACACCTCCCCAACAGACATGCTAGATGCATGCACATTCCCCCCCCCAGCCATACACACAGTTGAGAAGTGGTGCTACTGGGTGGCAACATGCCTAGCATCTGTCCCACCCCAGCACCCACTGCACAAGCCAGTAGAGAAGTGCATGGGCCACCAGGTCCAATGGCACTAGTCACCACTACACAGCCTCTTCAAGAACTTTATGCACAACACAAAATATCTGGAAAGATTCCCAAACAACCCACAAACCTAGCACATAGAGGTAAGACTGACCCCCTTTACTCTCACCATCCCATCAAACAGGGAAGCATCAAAAGTGGAAGCAGCCACAGCCAAGAGGTAATATGAGTATTTACAGATGGCTTGGCTCTGGAAGGAAAGGTAGGTGCTGCAGTAGTACTAATGTGGGCGGTAGAGTAGACCAAATGCTGCACTACCACCTTGGGCCAGATACTGAACATACAGTGCATAAAGTGGGGCTAGTAGGAATACTATTAGCCATACATCTAATCAAGATAGAGAGATTGGTAAAAGTATCTATCACCATAGGAGCAGATAATCAGGCAGCACTGGAGGCCTCAAACTCAGACATGAGAAGACCTACACACAGCATTATAAGGGAGGCACTGTGCCAAGCCACCCTCATTCAGAAATGAACAGGATGCAGGAAGCACCTGCTTAAGCTCTGATGGACAGCAGGGCATAAAGGCATCCTTGGAAATGAGAAAGCCAACATAGAGGCAAAAAAGGTGGTGGGAGGACTAACATCAGACAAGACTTCCCTCCCCTGTTTTCTGAGGTGTATGCTAACTACCAACCCATCAGCAATCACACAGAAACATAGCATGGAAATCAAAAAACACTAGGAAAGCAAATGGAGAAATTCAATCAGAGGGTGGGCTGCCCTCAAGATAGACAGCTAAACACCATCAGTACACTTCCTCTGAGCAATCAGCAAAGCTAATATTACATGCAGATTGGCAAGTTCAATTATGCAATCCACATCACACATGTACCACTCAATCAATTTCTAATGAGGATTAACAAAGTGGACAATCCGAGATGCCCATCATGTGGCACCACCCTAGAAATGGTGGAGCACTATCTGTTATCATGCCCAGGTTATGCATATGAACAATGGACCTTGGAGAGAAGATTAGGGAAGAGAGATAAGATTTTGAACATGGAGAATTTATTAGGAGATGTTGACAGCATAGTACCTCTGGTGAACTACATCAATGCCAGCCACTGCTTCCCCCCCCGCCCACCACCACCACCACCACCACCACCATCCCCCTCTAAGCCCCAACACCCCTACAACCACCCAACTTGCCCCAAACACTAACCCTCCTTGTAGTGGCAGAGGCAAGTGCTTGATTGTAGCACATGCATCAACAACAGTCAAGGGCCAGATGACAAATGGGTGACCATTACATACTTGTTTCCTGGTGTGACAACTACCACACACCACACTTAACACCCCCCTTTTCTTGCACTACATGATATTGACCAAGGTTAGAGGAGGAGTTCCATGTTAGAACATACAACTTAAGCATACCCAACATAGTATAAAATGTATAGGAAGTGCCATGTGGGGTTCTGTACTCCAAGGTGCACAGTAATGGATTCCAAAAAAAAAACAAAAAAAAAACAAAAAAACAATTTGAAACATCCTATAGATGTCTTAGACCAACACAAAAGGAGGAACATAACATGGGCCAGATTAACCATCTCTCATTCTTCTGCCCCTTTGCAAATTAACACAGCATGTCCTCTCCCCTCTCCATCCCTCCTACATCACAGCTAGCCCCAGTTGGTGCAGCAAACCTCTCCCAGTCCACCCTTCAGCTGAAATGCCCATGGTCCAGTGACAAGAACACCTTGTTGTCCCAATGGAGGTGGTGGCCTCATTGGCCAAGTTTAGTGAGTTTCAGCTCTCTCTATGAACTGTCTATGCTGCTCTTAAAGGGAATAGCCCTACCAAAGACTAACTCATCTATATCACCAAAGGGCTGGCAGGCATTATGCAAAGAAATGAAGACATTGCCAAGGACAACAAAGAACAACTCACCTTACTCAAAGAGTGAGCAGATGCTCTGGCAGAGTGCAAGGTAAACACAGCTCATCTGGAAGCCACTTACTGGCATTGGAAGGATGACAGAGATGCCAAGCTTACTGCAGATGACAAAGATTTGAGAGTACCTGAAGGGTATGAGGTGGATAAAGGGCAAGTACCTAATTTCTTCATTCCCATCTCAGATGGTGCTTACACCATCCACACCCTCATGCCCTACATCAAACTCAAGGTACAGTACTGCCTGGGTTCCACTAGCAAAGAAGACCCTTTTACTGACACAAATGTTTCACCCCTAACTGAGCCACCATTAAAGAAAGTGGTGAATACCCACAGTGGTTCTTCAGTGGTCTTGCAGACCCATATATATTTGACACAATGTTGTGCCACACCCAAGACTTAGGAGGACACTATGAAATTGCCACTAAGTTTCAGCAGTATCACAAGACTATCACTGACCTTACAGGGGTACACACAGAGATCTGAGAGCTCAACACTTACATTGAATCCCTGCACCATCAAGAAGAACAAAGCTAATGCTGCCTTATTACCTCTCATACATATGAGAGCTATGCCCTCTTCTGTGCTCTGCAAGAAGAGCCCCATCTCAAAGGAGACCATCACAGAAAGCTCTCCTCCATCCCAAACAGCACACACCATGTGTGGCTAAGTTCTAAAGCAAGGGTAATGTCACAGGGCAGCTTGCTAAAGGGCAGGAGAACCACTGTTGACTTTTAGAGGAGGTGTTTAACCCCTAGGATTGGTAGGCCAGTCTGGGCCTAAGGTTAGTAATACTGGTTGGAGTTGTAGTCAGCTTTCTAGGATCAATGTAAGCAGTTTGTAAGAAGGCTCAGTCAGCCTCTTAGGATGTCTCAGTCAGCAGGGATCAAAGTAGTCAGCAGTATCATGTCATACATAGTAGTATTTGTATGCATATGTGTGCAGAGACAAGGCTCTAAGTTAAGTCTCCTATATAATAGGAGTAGTGGCTTGTGTTCCTATCCTCTCTAGGTTAGTCATTGCTTGTTTAGGTATCCTGAGCCTTCTCTGTGCATTGTTCTGTATCTCATGCATAGCTCAAACACCAGAAGTCCATCAGAGTTTCAGTACCATCAACAACTTGCTTGGGAGCAAGTCCAGTTACTTCATACCTGCAGTGGTAGCAGCATCCACTGAGTCTCAGTTAAACACCTTCAGTATTAGCAGTACTGACAATGTCTAAGTGTCACTGCTCATGCCAGTAACATGGAAGATGGGTATGGAGAGTAGGATGCCTATAACCCAGAACTCCAAATCACATGGGTGGTATATGCTGTCAACAACAGTGATTATGCTAATGATAAAGGAGAGGACCTATATCCTGATGCAGAGGACACAGACTGATAGGAAAAAATTGCTCAGCAGACCTGGAAAGTGTGGCCAGAACAGATGCATGCATGGCTGGGGCATGCATCATAGGCATGGGGAACCAGCTTAGGAGGGGGGTGATCTCATGACCTTGACTTGTCTTATTTGACCCTGACAGATGACTCAGCAAAAGGATGACTCATGTATGATAAGATGATTGATGCTTTGTGATGTGCTTACTACTGCTTTCTTCCCCCTCTTACTAAGGGCTACCCTAACTTACCAAGCAGCTTACTTGTTGCCTACTGAGACTGTCATTCTGGACTGAGTGTGGCTGGTCTGTCAATGTCTTTGTCTGGCCACTCATTCTCTCTGTCTGGCAGTTAGTTTATCTGGTGCATTTCTTTGCTGCTTAAGGATGAAGTTGATGATGTCTGCATCAGTGACTGTCATCTTGGTCATCTTCTGAGGAGTTCTAACACTTTAGAACTTGTATGGTTTTTAAGTGGCAAGGTGGACTGTGTTTATCCTCAGTTTCCTGAGGAGGGAGGGTATCTAGATGCAAAGGAGTTGAGTTGGATACTTAAGAAGTGTATCATCTATACACCTTGTATTGCACTTAGTTCATTGGTATGCCACTAAGGTTGTGAATGGAAGGAGCTGCTCCTTGGTATGGGGATTGCTAGTGCAGAGGGGTGGTTCTATGGGGCACTGAGAGGTCCATTATCCAGTGGCCTTCATCTGTCTAAAGTGAGGAAAGGCAAACACCTTTCTGAGCACTTAACATATGTGTCAGAGTTCAAAGAGTTCCCAATCAGGACTCAGTTTACTATATATGGTAGATTAAGTGAAACACATCACTAAGTCACTTAGGAGATCCTAGGGTACATTCTAGGGTGCAAGTGGAAAGGGGATGAGGATTCTAAGCTTAAGATCACTTGGAGGATTGCTCTGAGAAGTCTATAATTCACAAGAGACCAAGCTTAAGGCTTTGTTCCAGTTCTAAAAGAATATTTATACACAACTATTTAGGCAGAGTTTCTGGCAATGATTGATGCATTTCAGTGGCAGCAAGGCCACAAAAACTGTTGGCATATTAGTGTTAGTAAGTTGGTAAGTAGCTGAGGCAACACAACAGCAGAAGGGGGTGGTAGGAGTGTAATAGAGGGTGTGTAAAGTAGGGTGGGGGAAGTGATGATGACTCTAGCTGGACTGTGAGAAATACATATATATATGGACAAAATGCTAGTAAGCAAAGGCATCCCAACTGTTCACCATGACAGAAACTGGTACCTCAGTTAGTCAGCAGATCAGTTTGATTATATATAAATGCCCAAATGCACAGCAGAGCAAACCAAGCTCAATGTAACCAGCCTGGAGTGAGGGCCCAGCCATCTGAAGCTGGCCCTATACATATGATTGAGGAAGTCATTATGCATGTGATAAGTGTTCCCTTATGATGGTAGAGCATACCGTACATGTAATAGTGTCTGCATGTGATTGTGTCAGTGTACTATAAGTAGTGCTGTGCTTGGCCTGGCTTCAAGCCTAAAGCCAGGCCAGGCCAGTGTTAAGATGGGATGTCTGTGTAGCTATGCCTGGACTGGACAGTCTCACACCCAGGGGTTTGGTAGAACCAGCCCAGACAGTACAAGGGGCACTTATTGCTCCAAAACAATTCCAGACTTAGTGAGCACATGTTGGCACATGGACTGCATGGACACCTACATACATATGTACCCTAGAACAATGTGATTATGCCCTTATGGCTGATCTAAGAACTCTCTCTTTTTGTTATCTGACCCAATTATTGTATGATCAAACTGTTTCAGATTGACACTTTACATACTGTCTTTATGATCATGTAGTTACATTCACATATGGACCTTTTAGACTAGTTCTATGCTTATGCATACACCTTCTGAGGGCTCAGAGTATGTGTGGACTCATTGGACTCACCCATATGTAGAATATTGTGTTTATGCAATATCATGGATGCCTGTACTCACCCCTTAAGGGCTTATGGACATATGTAGACCATAGGGACTATCAATACACCCTTGGGAGTGAGCAAGACATCTTATCTCCTACAGAGTTATCTTCTCTGTGTGAATACCTCTCTTCAGCTGCACTTCATCAGGTTATGAGCCCTGCACTCTAAACTTACAACCACAACAACAAAGTTCTATCACTCACACCATTTGTAACAGTGAGTAAATGTCTTTGTTCACTGTATACTCCAACTGGCAGGATCCGCTGAGCCCATGGGGGTAAGTGACCTGGCTGGGTCTGTGCTGGGGTCTTAAGGACCTTGCATGAGGTGCATGACAGACCTAGGCATAGGTGAAATGCACTAAACCCCCTCTAGCATTGTGTGCTATACTACACATTACTGTATCTTAGTGTAGAGCACCCTATGCACTTAGGTGGGTCTGGGAGAGCTCAGGCTGGCTATAGGCCTGGTGAATGGTTGGCTGTCTGCCCTTCAGTGGGAGCAGCTTTGGGTCTATCACAAGGTGGGGGTTGGTCACACCCCTAGCACTTGGGCCTAGTTACAACTGTGCCACACTACATAAACAAAGTAGACACACAGTAGTCTAGGCATGCAGGTCTGACTGGCATAAGTACCCATTGTGGCCTCTGGGGTGTGACGCCCCACAGTCAGGATATCCATACCTTAGCTACTTAGTCATGTGCCCAACCATCTAGGCATTAATCAGAGACTCTGTGGACCCACTAGAGCAGCAGACATTTCATGTCTGTGTCCTCTAGGGAAGTGGCTGCTGGCTCATCTCTGACATGACTCCCCTGGAGCTGCAGGTAGTGCTTCAGTGGTACTAGGACTACGATAAAAAAGCCTTACTATTACTACCATACATAGAAGTGCATGCAGAGGCAGGACACATTAGTGTTCTGGCCATACAGTACCATAGACAGAAGGCAGCATTCCATCATACCTGTGAGCTAGCAGGGACTTGTGCTGACCGCTCCTCAGCACAGTCACACAAACATGTCCTCTCAACCCTCTACTCCCACCAACACAGCTCAGGTGAACCTGCCTCTATCATAGCTGGCTCTTACATTGTGCATATCCAATGCCTATAACACAGGCTTTGGCATTCCTCCAGGATTCAAACTCACACAGTTTGATGGCACTGAGTGGTCAGACTGGTCAGGAACCTTCAAGGTGATCATGACTATCTATGAGGTGGAACCCACTTGCACTTCTGGAGCTGCCCCACTGGCTCCAATGTTGATGAGTGGAGCAATATGCAGCACCACCTTAAGGCATACTTCCGACTCTACATGACTGTGGAAGTCTACTCCCAAATCTCCAATGAATCTGCCTACCCAATGCTCAAAGACAGGTGGGACCAGCTCAAGAGGCTCTATGGCAGAATCTCTGGCAGCACCACTGTCTTCAATGACTGGATTGTGCTCACACAAGCCTGACTCAATGAGAGCCAGCCAATGGGACCTTAGCTCACCAAGCTGAATGAATCCTATGTCAACCTTGCCAATGCAAAAATGGGTGTCACTGACACCCAATACTGTTTTATGATTCTCTGCGCTCTCCCTAATTCCTACAAGGTGCTTACCTCCACTATCCTTGCCATTGGCGACCCCACATTGCTACAACCAGGTGAAATCATAGCCTATAAATGAAGAAGGTCACAGGCCTGGTGGCTCCACCTCCCTCAATGCATTTGCCCCAATCAAGGGGAAAGGCAAAGGCAAAACAGCTCTAGTAAAAAGGAGAAGCATGCCAATCTTGTTTGCCACTACTGCAACAAGAAAGGGCACATCAAGCCCAATTGCTGAAAGAAGAAGAAGGATGATGCAGATGCCAAAAAGAAGCAGGAGAGCAGCAGCAGCACCAAGGCCATAAATAGTCATGTTGTAGCCACTACCACCTCCATTGAGGAGGTCAATGACATTGGTGTTTCCTTGTGTGCTGCAAGTAAATTGTGTTGGTTAATGGACAGCGGGGCAACCCATCACATCACTCCCCACCACTCTGACTTTATCACTTATACACCAGTCAAAGGGACCATACATCTCAGTGATAAGCAGGGTACTGTAATCTCACAGTTAGGTGTGGGAACTGCTGTTTTTACAAGTCTGCAGGGGGTATGGATCAGCCTGAAAGACACTATATATGCACCCAACATAGGAAATCATATTCTATCACTTGGATCCATTCTGGATAAAGGGGCTGCCATACCTTTCCACTTGCATGGCTTTGATATCCTTGTTGCAAACAAAGTTGTAGCTTCAGGATACCATGAAGGTTGCCTATTCTGGGTTGACTCTGATACCAGGGCACTGAATGCACACTGTGGGGAGTCTACCACACTCCACACCTGGCATCAGCATATGGGACATATGTCCCATCATGCACTAAAACAGTATGGTACCTCTGCCTTGCAAGGCATGGATTTCTCTAGTGTCGACATGGCAATACCCACACTATGCCATGGTTGCGAGATGGGCAAATCAACATGCAAACACTTTCTGTCCTCCTCTAAGAGGGCAACTCAAATATTAGAACTAGTTCACTCAGACTTGGCAGGTCCTATGCAGACCAAGTCATTGCATGGCTCCTTCTACACAGCCACCTTTATCAATGACTACACTAGCCTTGCAGTCATCTACTTCTTAAAAACAAAAGACCAGTTTCTGGATGCACTCAAAAAATACATTAATTGGGGCACTACCCAAACCTCCAAAACACTATGCATCCTATGGTCTGATAGAGGTGGTGAATGCATAGGGGCTAACATCTGAGCATACATGAATGAGAAGGGTATTGAGCACCAGTTAATGATGCTAGGTACACCCCAGCAGAACGGAAAGGCTAAGTGGTTCAACCACACCATTATGGATAAGGCAATGTCCATGCTTCACCAAGCTGGCTTGTTGAATGGCTTTTGGGAGCACACTGTGAGCACTGTGGTTCATGTCTACAACCATACTCCCATCTGCTTGCTAGAGTGGAAGACCCCACATGAGCAATGGAACAATGGTCACATTCCAGATATCTTATATTTTCACATCTTTAGATGCAAGGCATATATGCATGTGCCAGCTGACAAGCGATGGAAGCTAGACACAAAAGCGCTGCCCATTGTCTTTGTTGGGTATGAGGCTGGTAGTAAGGGATACCACCTCTGGGATAAAAGTACCTACTCCATTCTAGTATCAAGGGATGTGACATTCAATGAGAGCAGCTTTCCCACTATAGATAAAGAGACCAAGCCCTCAACACACCAAGGGCTCACTGCATCTCCTCCTCCAATCCCTATTCCATTTGTTCCAGTGAATGCAGAACCTAACACATCTGCACTGCCACTACCCCCACACACAGCATCACCTACTTCCTCTTCTGAGGATGAAGATCAGGTTGACAATTTACTTAAACCCAAAAAGAGTGGCCCACTATACTGCCCACCTAAGGCACTCTTCCCCCTTCTATGCCTATAGTTAAGCGCCCTCCTCCTTCTACACCACCACCTCACCCTTCTGCTTCATGAACCTATAGGTGAGCAGAAGAGTCTCCACTGGATCCTATGATTCTGGGGGGATTTGCCAAGCACTTTGTCACTCCTAGGCAATTGGTGTGTGTACTGGTACCAAATTGAAGGTACTTTAATGAGGATAATGTTGAGGCACCTGGCACCCAGTGGCTAGGGCACATGGAACTATTCACTGCAGCTTATGTAGGACAGGATCCAGTTACTTATACTGAGGCTCTAAAGTCTAAAGATGCTGATGAGTGGCAGAAGGCCTGTCAATACAAGATAGATGCCTTAGCTAAAAATGACACATGGGAGTTAGTTGATGTCCCGGTGGGCTGCAAAGCAGTAAAATCAAAATGGGTGCTTAAGTTGAAAGCCAATGGTTGCTTCCACACCTGGCTTGTGGTGAAGGGATTTACACAGATCCCTGGTATTGATGATGACAAAACCTTCTCCCCTGTTGCACATTTTGAGTCTCTCAGACTCCTCCTAGCATTAGCTGCACTAGAAGACTGGCACATACACCAGATAGATGTCAAGTTGGCATTCCTCAATGGCATGCTTGACAAGGAGATATACATGGAGCAGCCACAGGGTTTCATTGTTGCTGGAATGGAGAATAAAGTATCAAGGCTTAAAAAATCTATTTATAGTCTCAAACAAGCCTCCCACACATGGAACCTGCAATTCCATGGATTCCTTCTGGAACTCAGCTTTAAGCAGATGTTCTCTGATGCTGGAGTATACATTTATGTGATGTCCTCATCACAGGGGGAGGATTCATCTCCATTGATTGTCATTTTTTATGTTGATGACATCACTATTATGGGTGCTTCCATAGAGGCCATCAAGTGTTTAAAAGAAGATCTATAGAAGCATTATGAAATGTCAGACCTTGGGGAAATAGAGTCCTATCTGGGGATTCAAATCACCTGTGACAGGTCATGTAACCGCATCGAGATTGACCAGTCTGGTTATGTACATGATGTACTAAAACATTTTGGCATGTCAGACATGAACCTGCATAATACCCCACTCCTGGCTGGTGCAGATGTGCACCTGGTCAAAAACACTGAGTGGGCCTCCCTTGCAGAGATTAAACACTACCAAAGCCTCATAGGCAGCCTACTCTATGTACAAATTGGCACTTGTCCAGACATTTCCTTTGCTGTATCACATTTGGCTCAGTATGCAGCAAATCCCTCTAAACAACATCTACACCTCACTCAATACATTCTGTCCTACCTTGTGGGAACTGTGGACATGCACTTGTGCTATGATGAGGTCAATGGTGATGGCCTACACAGCTACTCTGACTCCTCTATGGGAGACAACATGGAGGATCATCATTCCACTTCTGGTTATGTATTCTTGCTTGCTAATGGTGCAATTTCCTGGTCATCCCATAAACAAAAGACCATTGCCCAAAGCACATCTGAGGCAGAGTACATGGCCCTGGCTGATGCAGCCAACCAAGCTGTCTGGTACTGAGGTCTCTTTGAGGAACTTGGGTACACCATTGAGGATGCTGTCCCTCTTCATGGTGACAACAAAGGCACAGTTGACCTTGCACAAAACCCAGTCACTGGTTGTTGATCCAAGCACATCAACATTAAGCATCATGTCATTCATGAGTACATAGAGGATGGTCAAATTTCTCTAATACATACACCTATGGAAGAAATGGTTGCAGATGGCTTCACCAAGTCACTCTCACACACCCTCCTTCTGTGCTTCAATCCCAACATGGGTCTTTGTGCTCCATAATTGTTGGATCATAGGGGGATGTTGAGACAGGATGTCTGTGCAGCTATGCCCAGACCAGACAGTCTCACACTCAGGGGTTTGGTAGAACCAGCCCAGACAGTACAAGGGGCACTTATTGCTCCAAGACAATTACAGACTTAGTGAGCACATGTTGGCACATGGACTGCATGGACACCTACATACATACATACTCTAGAACAATGTGATTATGCCCTTATGGCTGATCTAAGAACTCTCTTTTTGTTGTCTGACCCAATTATTGTATGATCAAACTGTTTCAGATTGACACTTTACCTACTGTCTTTATGGTCATGTAGTTACATTCACATATAGACCTTTAAGACTAGTTCTATGCTTACATGTACACCTTCTGAGGGCTTAGGGTATGTGCAGACTCATCAGACTCACCCATATGTAGAATATTGTGTTTATGCAATATCATGGATGCCTGTACTCACCCCTTAAGGGCTTATGGACATATGTAGACCATAGGGACTATCAATACACCCTTGGGAGTGAGCAAGATGTCTTATCTCCTACAGAGTTATCTTCTCTGTGTGAATACCTCTCTTCAGCTGCACTTCATCAGCCAGGCCTCAGAAGGCCAGGCCAAAGCCCTTGTTAAGCCCACATCTTGGGCCCAGCTTTAAAAATTGAAAGCCCAAGCTGGCCTTCAGGCCCATGGCTTTGAAAAAGTTGAATATATAAATTGAATTCTGTGTTGCAGGTATCAGGCTGCAACCTTGTACAGTATGGTAAGCTACATGGCCTAGTGCTATTATCACTCAGGAATAGGTCACTGCCATATTCAGTCATTGCAGCATTGGAAGTGCTCAGCAAGCACTTATCTACCACAGCATCACTTAATTTATGTTAATGCAGCATGAATTATGATACTATGTACTCTACAAGGAACATTATATAATAAATGCCACAGAGTGGCTTGCAAGGGGGCAAAAGAACTGCTGATGGCATCTGAAGGAGGCATTTAACCCCCAGGACTGGTAGGCCAGTCTAAGCCTGAGGTTGGTAAGATACTGGTCAGACTTTCAGACTTCCTAGTAGCTAGTGTGCTAGGGTAGTCATCATGATTTGTAGGGCCTCAGTCAGCATCAGTAAGCATCTCAGTCAGCTGGAGTCAGGCCTGGTCAGCCAGAGTTCCTAGAATTCAGAAGTAGTTAGAAATTATACAGTAGTATTTGTACATATGCATGTGCAGAGACAAAACTCTAAGTTGAGTCTCCTGTCCAATAGGAGTAGTAGCTGGCATTCTATCATCTCTAGGAGTAGCTGTGGCTTGTTGTGCTCTCCTAAGTCTTTTGTGCTTCATCTTCTGGGTACCATGTGTGGCTCATATGCCCAGAACCTGTCAAAGCTCTAGCACTATTAACGAGTTGCTCAGGAGTGAAGCTAGTTACTTCCCACCAGCAGTTGTGGATGCATTGGCTGAGTCTTTGCCAAATACCTTCAGTACTTATGGTACTGACAAAGTCTAAGTGTCACTGCTCTCACCAGTGACAATAAAAGCAACTATCCTCCTTGACACAGAGCATGCAGATGCAAGTAAGATCCCATAGACACTGGATGCATGGTTGTGCACCTCATTCAAGGGCCAGTTGCAGTTGTGGGGATAGGGGTGAGGGTGGGCAGGCAGCTGGTGGTGGTGGTGATAATGGTGGTGGTGGTGGTGGTGGTGGTGGTGGTGGTGGTGGTGGTGGTGGTGGTGGTAGTGAAATGCACATGCACCCTTGCATACCCACTCCAGATTGGGGTCAAGGAGTGCCCCAGTGTGGGGGCAAGGGTGGGTGGGGCAGGCGGGCTGCTGGTGGTGGTGGTAGAGCAATGCATGGATGCACCCTCATATACATGCTCCAGATTGGGGCTGAGGTGTGTGTCAGCATGGAGGTGAGGCCAGGCAGGGCAGAAAGGCTGCTGGTGGTGGTGGAGCAATGCATGCATGCACCCTCATGTATGCACTCTAGTTTGGGCCCAAGGTGTGCATTAGTGTGCCTTGCTTGAGAGCCTGTTGCACAAGTGTGGAGATAGGGGCAAGGGTGAGGTGGGCTGTTGGTAGTGGTGGTGGGGTGATGCATGCATGCACCCTCATGTATGCACTCTCCAGTTTGGGGCTGATGTATATACCAGCATGCCTTATTTAAGAGCTTGTTGCACAGGTGTTGGGATGGGGGTAGGGCAGGCAAGTGGGCTGGGGTGATGGTAGTGGAGTGATGTGCACACACACCCTCACATATATGCTCCAGTTTAGAGCCAGGTTGTGCATTGGCATGGCTCATTTGAGAGCCTGTTGCACAGGCATGGGGATGGGTTTAAGGGTAGGTGGCTGGTGCTAGTGCTAGCACTGGTGGTGGGGATGGCAGCCACCACCATGCTGCTGCTGCTGGTACTGCTGGTGGAGCTATGTGCATATGCACCTTCACATATACACTTCAGATTGGGGCTGAGGTATGCATCATCATGGGGGTGAGGGCAGGGTGGGGCAGGTGGGCTGGTGCTGCTGGGCATGGTCCTGGTGGCAGTGAGGGGAGTGGTGGTGGCACTGGTCCTGGTCCTGATGGCAATGGCAGCAGCACTCCTGCTCCTGCTGGTGCTGGTGCTGGTGCTGGTGGCAGCAAGCAAGATCTGAAAACACCAGGGAGGATGCACACATAAGCTCAAGGATGTGGGGGTGGTAAGAGCAGCAGCAGCAGTCCTAGTGCTGGTGCTGGTGGCAGCAGTGGCAATGCTGCTGCTAGATGGATGTCATGAAACACAATTCATAATACTATGTTAAATCCTCTCTTTTGAGGAGGAGCAACAGAGACTGAAGCTGTAACCAGCCTTGGGTGGACATTCAACTGTCTGCACCCATGTAAGTTCTGGAACCAGGCAAATGTGTGAGCATTCCCCTTGTACTAGTATCATGCATGACCCTAGCTTATATGGGTCAGCTTTTTTTGGCATTCCCTTTCACCCCCTTCTTGACTCCCCTTTGTACTGTTAATGGACTGTCCCTTTGTTCCATATATCACTGTTGCCCCATATAGTACTTGTCCCCTTTGGGCCCTAGGCCACCACCTACTATAAGTTGTCAATGCCTTGCCCCATGTACCAGCAAGTTGATTCTCTTGTCAATTCAACTACAAGTGCTCTACCTCCCTACTAGAGTGGCCATTGTGACAAACTGCAATAGGCAGTAACTCTTGTGACTTCCCTAACTCTATCAACATTCCAAGTTATCACATGACTTGGCTTTACTTCTTCTTTGTGTCTATTTGTCTCTGCTAAGACTCTTGGCTGTGACATTAGACTCAACTTTCTTACACCATGGCTAGTAGCTCATATTTCCAAGGAAGAACTCTCCACTTTGCAGACATAGCAAAAGGGCATGCCAACCAAAGAGTTTGAAGGTTGGAAGCAAACCACCCCCTAAACACCAAGGGCCACCCAATCCTAGTACTTGCCACTGCAGATGGAAGAATCAATCACAAAAGACAAGTGTGCAGATATCAGAACCAGTGAAGAGAAGTTCAGTGGAGTCAACTTGGTCAAACATACACTGTTAGGAAGCACATTCCCCAACTAGACAAATACAACCAAGGAACAACCCCAGAGGAAGCTAGGAAAGAACTCTCAGAAGGAGAAGAGTCCTTATCAGGAAAAGAAAGGGCAGAAGAATCAGCCAAAGAAATTGAGGAAGAACCCACTACTGACCAACAAATCTGTCACACCTCTATTGACAAGGAGTTAAAAGAGACTCCTTCCCTAGCAAATGCCCCCCTTCTTCCCCATCAGACCACTTACCCTACAGAGAGGACTGCCAGTGGACACCCTACCAACAGAAATTAACCTCCCCAGCATCTCACAAACCATGATGACCCAGACCACTACTCAAGCAGCTACAGCAGTTGCCACTAGTAGTCAACCAACTCAACCAAATGCAACAACCCTGCAAAGGCTACAAACCTCACTTGAAAAGGCACTATAATGACAACAAGGAGGAAATCCCAGACCAACTAGGCCTGGTGGTCTAGGAGGGCCAGGCAGCCCAGGAGGACTAGGACAACCTAACCTAAATGCCCCATAACAACCAGTGGCACCAGCTACAAACATTAAAACAATGGGAGGACTCCCCTAGCTGTTCTATGGGGATTGAACAAAAGCAGATGACTTTATTGATGAGGTAAAAGCATACCTATGCCTCAATGCAGATGTAGCAGGGTTCAATTCCCCCTACAAAAAGGTTGCATTCACCCTCACCCTTAGCAAAGGAGAAGAAGCATCCTAATGGGTCAGAGACATTGGGAACTGGCTTAATAATCTTGTCCTCCCCTAAGATAACATCCCAGCACTATGGGACCAATTCCTGACAGAATTCCAGCAATAGTTCCAGGACACCCAGGCCCCACAAAGGGCTAGAAATGAACTAATGGAATGTTGGATACAAGGCAATAAATTTGATGAATACATTGCCAAATTCAAAGGCCTAGCTAGAAAGGCAGGATACACCCAAGGGAACAAAGAAATGTACAATATGTTCCTCTGTGGACTGCCAGAATCCCTACTATGTGACATCCTAAAACCACCAGTCCCACAGAACTACCAAGACTTGAAGGACTGAGGAAAACAACTCAGTCAGGGACAGGCAGTTATCAAAGGGATACTCAAAAGAAGCTAAGGAGGAATGAATGCATTCCAGAGAATCAACAAACAACCACACTGACCTTTCTTCAGCAAAGGAAACTGGTGCAATGGCCAACAAGGGGGACAAACTTTGTTCAATTTGTCAAATGCCCCACCATCCATGAATAACACTCCAGTTCCAATGGACTTAGGGTGAAACTGTGCCCCAAACAACTGGAGAGGAAGAGGAAACTGGAGGCCATAAAGAGGAGGCCAATTGACTTGAGGACAAGCAGCTACCACCAACAATAATGCTTGTTTTAACTGCAGACAAGTCAGACACTTCACACACAACTATCCATAAAAAGGAATCGTCCTCAAAATAATAACTGACAAGCAAACCTCATTGATCTTGTGGAAGAATACTACAAGATGGCAGAAGCCCCAGGAACTGACCTCATTGCCAGCACTTGAGCACAACTGGAGTGAATGACCCCCCAAGACCAGGAACAGCTGCCCAAAGTGATGAAGTGCAGCTGAAGAGGAGTTCACATAGAGAAGATAACTCTGTAGGAGATGAGATGTCTTGCTCACTCCCAAGGGTGTATCTATAGTCCCTATGGTCTACATATGTCTATAAGCCCTTAAGGGGTGAGTACAGGCATCCACAATATTGCATATACAGTGTATTTTACATTTGGGCGAGTCTGATGAGTCCACACATACCCTGAGCCCTTAAAAGGTGTACACATAAGTGTAGAACTGGTCTAAAGGGTCCATATGTGAATGTAACTACATGATCATAAAGATAGTAGGTAAAGTGTCAATCTGAAACAGTTCAATCATACAATAATTGGGTCAGTTGACAAAAGATAGTTTTTAGATTGGCCATAAGGGCATAATCACATTGTTCTATGGTATCATATGTACATAGATGTCCATGCAGTCCATGTGCCGACATGTGCTCACTAAGTCTGTAACTGTCCTGGAGCATTAAGTGCCCCTTGTAATGTCTGGGCTGGTTCTACCAAACCCCTGAGCATGAGACTGTCCAGTCTGGGCATAGCCACACAGATGTTCTGTCTCAACACAAAGAGATGGGGATCACAGAGGATTTTTGTTGTTTTCACCTCAGATCAGGACATCCTTGGGTCAGAGCATTGGAGTGGTGGCTTGGGGTGGAATGATCGAGTGATCAGACTCATGTAGATAAGTACCCATGGACACAAGACTCATATGCGTAGTATTAGAGTACGGCAGTTATTTAGCTGGCTACAGACAGTACTATGTACACTCTCATATTGCTAGAACTAGGACAATTAGTTATAATGTTTCAGAAACTTTGGGCCAAGAGCCCATGTCATAGATAAATAGTAGCTCAGTAGAACTACTGTCACCTCAGTTATCATGCCATATGTATGACACTGAGGTGAGCACTTTTATTCCTTGTTTATAGCCTTTCATAGATGCTTCTGCACTGTAGTACAACCATTGTCCTACAGGTAAATACACTATAGTTATTGTGCCATACACATGACACTGAGTACAACCATTGTCCTACAGACAACATATGTGCATGTCCACAATCTCTCACTTAATCCTAAGATTTGCATCAATTTTCCCTCTGCCTAATTAGATTGGCACTAATTAGGTGGAGCAATAGCAATTGCATGTACCTATCAGCAAGGAAATCAATAACATTACAATTCTATGCACAATCCATTGTGAATAGAGCTGAAGGGGTAGCCCTCCTAGACTCTGAAGCTACTGAAAATTTCATGAACCTAAGCTATGCTAAATGGCTTAGGTTACTGATCAAATGACTTCCCTAACCATGACCACTGTTCAACATAGATGGGACACAAAGTAGAAGCAGGGTCCTACAATACTACACAGACTTACACTGTTATGGACAGCTAGACTGATCTTGCTTACCTCACTTTTTACCATATATATTAATTACTTTCTTATGGACTGGCAGGAAGCTGCTTCCACATCCATCCCCATACATTACCACACCTCTATTACACTTCACTGCCCTCCACTTTATGGCATGTTGCCTTAGCTCATTACTAATACTTTCAGACTAATATGCCACCATGTTTAATAGTCTCACAGCCTCATGATGCTGCTTAAATGTGTCATCCAGCCTCTTAGTCATATAGGCTTAGTGGGATGCCATCTAGATACACCATCCCTCTACTTAGTCATATGTACTTACTGTACAGTAGCCACAGGGCCCATAAAAGCCCCCCAGAGAGAGACCAAAGCCTTAAGCTTAGTCTCTTGTATAATACAGGACTTCCAGTTGATCCCTTGTGAACTCAAAGCTTAAGAACCATCAGAACCATCCTCTTGCACCTTAGAACATACCCTAAGGCCTGCTAAATTGACTTAGAGCCACATTTGCTCTTCACTTGAAACTCTGAACAAACTCAGACAGAAAGGTGACATCTTTCCCACCCAGAACCTGAACCCAAAGGCCACTAGTAATGGAACTCTAGTCATCTATATGAACAAGTCACATACTATGACCACCTGTAGCACCAAGGAGCTGCTCCTACCAGACATCAGAACCCCTTCCATTCACAAGCTTTGTGAATCACCAATGAACTAAGTGCAATACAAGACATAGTTGCACCTCCAGACATCACTTCCTAGAGTGATAACAGAATAGCCAGTGCCACTACACACCATTCAGAAGCCACAGCCATATGAGTTCTAAGGACAGAACTCTGAACCCCAACCCATATCAGAAACCAGACTTAGACAAGGCATCCAAACCCAGAACTGAACCAAAACTAAACCCTCACACTAAGACACATGACATCCTAGCATGACATATACCTAAGAACTGGAAACCAATGACCAAACTTCTGATTCTTACTCACAGAATCAGGTAAACATAAGGCCATCCTAGGCTACCCTTGGTTCACAGCTGTCCAACCCAAGATCTATTGGAGGAGGGGATGGATCAATATATCTCACCTACCCATCATCCTATCCACACCTAATGTAGCAAAAGCCACATATGTACCAAGAACCTGGAATGTTCCTCAACCATTATGAAAGGAAATGGAGCAGTACTACATTTGCAGAGCCACTATCAGAAACAGCAGCAATACTGTCAAGACAACCATTCTCAAAGAATATAAAAGGCATGGCAAGGTCTTCAGTGAGGCAGAATCCCAGAGACTACCGAAATTTACCATATGGGACCATGTGATTGAACTTATGCCTAATGCACCAGCAACCCTACTGGGATGCCTACTACCTCTTACCCAAGAAGAAAAGAAAGAAATACACAAGTTCATCCAAGAACACCTGAAATGGGGAACCATCTGAGTCTCCAAATCCCCATATGTAGCAAACTTCTTCTTTGTGAAGAAGAAGGATGGAAAACTGCAACCAGTCCAAGACTACCAGCCCCTAAACAAATGGACACAGTGGAATAGGAACATATTACCCCTCATCCCACAAGTCATTGATCACCTTAGTGGATGCACCCTGTTCACCAAGTTCAACATTAGATGGGGATACAACAACATTCAAATCAAAGAAGGCAACAAATGGAAAGCAGCAATCCTAACCCCAGAAGGACTATTCAAACCCAGAGTCATGTTTTTTGGACAAACCAACTTGCTGGGAACATTTCAGATAATGATGAACACCATCTTCCAAAAAGAAGTAGGGGAAGGATGGCTATCCATGTACATGGATGATTTGGCAATCCACTCAGCCAAACACCCACATGAGACCAAAGAAGAGCACCTAGGTCAACACCAAGAATATGTACACCACATCCTTGACAAACTCCAACAGCATGATCTCTACATGAAACCAGAAAAGTGCAAATTCAAATGGGATGAGATCAAATATCTGGGTGTTATTGTCAGTAAAGGAAGGTTACAGATGCATCCAAAGAAACTTCATGGGATAGCCAACTGGTCACCACCAAAAACACCAACCAAAGTATGAAGCTTCCTTAGGTTCACTGGATATTATCAATACTTCATTCCTAACTACTCAAAGATAGCATGGCCACTATTGGATCTAACTAAGAAGGCAACCATTTGGCACTGGAAGGAACCTCAATAAAAAGCATTTGAAGAACTGAAAACCAGAATGTGCAGCAGCCCCATCCTTGCACAACCCAACCTAGATAAACAGTTTGTCCTCCAAGTCAATGCATTGGCTTATGGTGTGGGCACCATACTCTTGCAGGAGGGAAACCACACTACATCAACCCTTGCAAGATGTTCCAAACCAATACTCCACCTGGTAGCATATTATTTGGCCACATTCACTCCCACAGAAAGGAACTATGACATCTATAAAAGAGAGCTGCTGGCCATTATAAAATCTCTGGCACATTGGAGGCAATACTTGGGATGGACAAAAGTACCTTCCCTCATCTGCACCAACCACACCAATCTCCAATGCTGGAAATCCCCAAGAAACCTTAACTGTCATACTGCAAGATAGCATACAGATCTACAGGAATACAATTTATCCTTGAATATATTCCTGGAAAAACAAACACTGCAGCAGATGCACTGTCACAACTGCCTAGCAAGGTGTCACTGGCATGAGCAGTGACACTTAGATGTCATCAGTACCTTGTGTACTGAGGGAGATTGCTGAAGACTCAGCCAATGTGCCCACTACTTCAGGTGGGAAATAACTGTCACTACTACCAAGTGACTCATTGATTGTACTGGAACTGGAGTGGATGTTTGGAGTACCAGTGATATATGGTACACAGAGAATAAAGCACAGAAAACTGAGGAGAGCGAAACAAGCCACAGCTTCCCCTGGAGACAATAGAATGGAGGTCACTACTCCTATTGGACAAGGAGACTCGACTTAGAGTCTCGTCTCTGCATGTGCATGCGTACAAATACTACTGACACAAAACAAGGTACTACTGACTAATCTGTGACTTCTGGGAATTCCGGTTAATCAGCCCTGACTCCAGCTGACTAACAGTTACTCCTGCTGACTGAGACGCTTACTGATGCTGACTGAGGCCCTACAAATCATGCTGACTATCCTAGGTCACTAGCTACTAGGAAAGTCTGAAAGTCTTACCAGTATCTTACCAACCCCAGGCCTAGACTGGCCTACCAGTCCTGGGGGTCAAATGCCGTCCTCACATGTCATCAGCGGTTCTCTTGCCCTCATGCAAGCTGCCCTGTGACATTACTCTCAGTTCAGAAACAAGCCGCACCACAGCGTGAGCTATTTGGGATGGATGAGAACTTACGGTTCTTGTCTCCCTTGAGGATGGGTTCATCTTGCAGTTTGCAGAAGAGAGCATAGCTCTCATACTTGCGGGAGGCAATGAGATGGTGACGGCTTTGTTCTTCCTGGTATCAAAGGGAGTCAAGATGACTCTGCAGCTCCCTAGCCTTGATGTGAAGTCCTGTGAGGTCAGTAACCATCTTGTGATACCGCTGGAACTCAGCGGTGGTCCCCCAATCTTCTCCTGGCTCTGAGGTGTGATGCTGCATAGTGTCATAGGTGATGGGGTCAGTGAGAGCGTCGAAAAACCAGTGAGGGTATTCCCCTTCTTCATTGATCATTGTGCAATTGGGGGCAAAGAGTTCGTGGTGATAGATGGCCTCCCCTTTTCCTGAGGTGCCAAGGCAGTACTGCCCCTCGCGTTTGATGTATGCTGTGAGCGTGTGCATGGTGTAAGCTCCATCAGTGACTGGAATGAAGAAATTGGGCACTTGCCCTTCGTTCTCTTCATACCCTTTGGGTACCCCCAAATCTTCCTCATTGGCTGCAAGTTGGTCATCCCTCCAATGCTTGTAGGTAGCTTCCAGGCGAGCTACATTTGCCTCATGCTCTGCCAGAGCATCGGATTGTCCTTTGAGTACTGCGAGCTGTTCTTTGTTGTGCTGTGATACATCTTCATTCTTACACACAACACTTGCCAATCCTTGGGCGACGAGGGCAAGTTGCTCTTTGGTGGGACTGTTCCCTTTGAGAGCAGTGTGAACCATCCTGGGAGAGAGTTGGAACTCACTGAATTCAGAGGATGAGGCCACCACTTCCATGGGGATGACAAGTGATTCAGGTTGCTTGCTGGTGGTTGCTCACATGGGTGGTGGGACTGGCAGTGGCTCTTTGCATCTGCTGGGGCTTGCTGTGATGTAAGAGGGAATGGAGAGGGGTGAGGACATGCTGTTCTGTGTTGCAAACAGGTGAAAGAGGGAGAGGCAGTTGATCTGACCCATGTCATATGCTTGTTCCCTTTGTACTCAGTCCTTTCATTCAATGGGTGTCAATGGTGGTATTGTTTTACTAAGGTAGGGGCATGTACTTGGTCAGCAGGTTCCCAGGTGTCATCAGAGGCTGAGTAACCCTTCCATCGGATGAGGTATTGAAGCTGACGTTGCTTCCCATGGTGCCTGTGATTGATAATTTGATCCACCTTGTATTCCTCAGCATTATCAATCATTTCTGGTGGTGGACGTTGATAATTAGTTCTGTGTTCCTCGGTCTCTTTGTAATGGGTGAGTAATGAGCTGTGGAATACATCATAGATGGTCCAGGCCGCAGGTAGCTGCAATTTGTAGGCTACTGGGGAGACTTCTTTCAATATCTTGAAGGGTCCATGTTGCTTGGGTGTGAGTTTGGCAGATGTGTATGGAAGCGACAAGTGTTTCGCTTCGAGCCAGACTTGTTCTCCTTCTTGATATTGCGTGGGTGGAATCACTTTGGCGACTTCATTGAGGGCTTAAACTGCTGCTTCTCTGTGTGCTTTGGCATGTTCATGTCTGTCTTCCATTGCCTTGTTGTTGGTAAGGGGTATAGGTTCTTCAGCAGCACTAGGGCAATATCCTAGAATGATTTCATGGGGACTTAGCTTGGTTGTGGCATTGGGCCATCGATTGTGTATGAAGGTCACGATCAGCAGGAGCTCTTCCCAATCATCCTGTCTGGCTGAAGTGTAAAGTTGAAGGTATTGCTCCACCCACTGATTTTTTCGTTCAGTGAGTCCATTGGTTTGTGGGTGGAAGGCTGTGCTGATGTTTCATTCTATCTTCAACTTAATGGTGAGAGCTTTGGTAAAGTTGGATGTGAAGTGGGGGTTGCAATTGGAAATTACTTTTGACAGCACTCCAAACCATGGAAAGAGGTGTTGGAGGTATAGTTGTGCTACTCCTTCGCCTGTGATTGTTGTTATGCATGAGATGAACAGGGCAGCTCTGGAACAGCCTTGGTTGATGATTGTGAGGATGGCATCCATTCTGTTGGCTTTGGGTAATTGAGTAATGAGGTCTAGGGTGATGGTGTTAAAGGGACACATCTGTGGGTCTCCTGGGATGCGATAGAGCGGTACTCTCTTCTTTGTTGTCCAAATTTTGTGTTGTTGGCATTGAGCACATCCAGCAATGTATCTTTCTACCCAGGTGTTCACCCCTGGCCACCAATAGCATTGAGTGATGAGGGTGGTAGTATTATCTCTGCCTGGGTGTCCTGCTGTGGGTGAGTTGTGGAAGTGGGATAAAATATCGTGTCTTAGCTGTAGTCCTGATGGTACTGCCAATCTCCATCCTTGTACATATCCTTCAGGGATTTTTCGTATGTCCTGTGAATCACACCATAGTTCCATCTCTGTCTGTTGTTTTTGTTGCGCCTCTTTCACTTGTTGTTTGAGTGGATCTGTTCGTATTGATGCATTGGCAATGAACATGGATGAAGGGAGAAGGGTTAGGTCTGTATTGTCTTTGGCGCCACAATCCACTCCTGGTGGTCTGAACAACATGTTGGGAGTGGTGTGGATCTTTCCCAGCGCGTGCTTGATGACTAGATTGTAGTCTTGGAGTTCTGCAAACCATCTGGCCACGTGTTGATTGACTTTTTGAGGGGCCTTCCAATATGTTAGGTTAGCATGATTGGTAAGAATGGTAACTGGGATTTCTATAGCTGCTATGTCATGCTGGACTGAGCGTGGCAGTTCTGTCAATGTTTCTGTCTGGCAGCCTCCTTGGCTGCTTGTTCTCTTTGTATGAGGGGTAGGGCGTCTGGCCTGTCTCTGTCCTTCTGCTGTATGCATAGGATGATATCTGTGTTGGTGACTGTCATCTTGGTTGTCTTCTGTGGAGTTCTAATGCCTTGTTAGAATGGCTGTGGGTAGTGGCAGTGCTGGCTGCTGTTGTCCTCTATCTCCTGAAGGAGGAAGGGGATCTAGATGTGGAGGAGTTGATTTGGATACTTAAGACACATATCCAAAGGAAGGGATGTCTGAAGTGCTGATACACCTTGTATTGCACTTAGTTCATTGGTATGCCACTAAGGTCGTGAATGGAAGGAGCTGCTCCTTCCTGCTGGGTTTCTGGTGCAGATGGGGTGGTTCTATAGAGCACTGAGAGGTCTGTTACTCAGCGACCTTCATCTGTCTGAAGTGAAGAAAGGCAACACCTTTCTGAGTGCTTAATGTATGTGTCAGAGTTTGAAGAGTTCCCAATTGGACTTGGTTTACTATATATGGTGGATTAAGTGAAGCACATCACTAATTCACTAGCATGTCATGGTGGACCATTGGGACGCTTGCGCTTACTAATATACTTACCTTATATGTACATATTTCCCACAGCTCGGCTGGAGTCGTCACCACTTCCCCCTCCTTACTTACCCTCTCGCTATTACACTCCTGCCGATCCCTTCTGCTGTTGTGTTGCCTCGGCTTATTACTAGATACTTACACTAATATGCCGACGAGTTTCGTGGCCTTACTGCCGCTGAAACGCGTCATAGACTGCCGATGACTCCGCCTAAATACTTGTATATAAATAGCTCATAGAAGGGGACCAAAGCCTTAAGCTTGGTCTCTTGTGAATCCTAGACATTCTCAGAGCAATCCTCCGAGTGATTCAAAGCTTCCCAGCCCCTTTTCCCTCCCACTTGCGCCCTAGAACGTACCCTAGGGTCTGCTAAGCGACTTAGTGATGCGTTTCACTTAATCTACCATATATAGTAAACCGAGTCCCGATTGGGAACTCTTCGAACTCCGACACATACGTTAAGCGCTCAGAAAGGCGTTGCCTTTCTTCGCTTCAGACAGACGAAGGTCACTGAGTAACGGACCTCTCAGTGCTCTATAGAATTACCCTATCTGCACCAGAACCCCAGCAGGAAGGAGCAGCTCCTTCCATTCACGACCTTAGTGGCATACCAACGAACTAAGTGCAATACAAGGCGTATCAGCACTCCAGACATCCCTTCCTTTGGACACTCATCTTGAGTATCCAAATCGACTCCTTCACATCTAGATCCCCTTCCTCCTTCAGGAGATAGGGAACGACAGCAGCCAGCACCGCCACTACCCACAGCCGTTCTAACAAGGCGTTAGAACTCCACAGAAGACGACCAAGACGACGGTCACCGACGCAGATATCATCCTACGCTTACAACAGAAGGACAGAGACAGGCCAGACGCCCTACCCCTCATAGCAATAGAACGAACAGCCAAGGAGGCTGCCAGACAGAAACATCGACAGAACCGCCACGCTCCGTCCCGCGTGACATTAGACCAAGCTTATCAGTCAACACGGAAGAATTCCGAAGAGAACCACTTGTCTACCCAAAAGCTTGGGAAGGAAGCACAAGGGTTCGCATTGAAAGAAGAACAGAACCAAACCTCCCAGAGTACATCACCGGACCAAATATCTATTGGACAGTCCAAGGAACATATCGAGGATACACCCTTGACGTCCCCAGCGAAAATACTAGTGCAATCAGAAGATACCCAGTTGAATTCATCAGTGGATACTGGTACACCCTTACCAGAGACGAAAACGGTGTTCTTTGGGCATACGACCAAGACCGAATCGAACACGGAGGAGCAGGAACAGGATACCCACCAGTAGACGATCCCTACCACCCCAATTACCAGGCCCAGAGAGTCACATTAACCCCGGCAGTAGCTCCAGCAGAACTAGAAGCCACAGCACCAGAAACACACACCCCTCGCACACATTCCACTGACCTCCACTCCCCTAGAGAACCACGAAGGGAAGCACAAGATTCCTCCGAAGAAGGAAGCGGAACCGAACATACAACCAGTGAAGGATCTGAAGACAGACCTCACACACCAGAAGAAGCGACCCCCCTACATACCACGAAGTAACCCCAGCACACCACGAGCAAATCGAAGCTCCACAACCCCCAGAACAAGAACCACCCCTCCCAGAAGACGTTGAACACCTAGAAGAACAAGTTAACCTTCTAGCCATCTATCACATCGGGCCACAAATCCAAATAACCCCAGCAGACCAACAACCAGACCCACCACCGCCACAACCGCCCATACAAGTCTTTATGGCCAACGTACCACCTCAACAACCTCAACAACCTCAACCACCCGCAGGAGGACCACCCCCAGGTCCACAACAAGCAGGAGCACAAGCTGCCCATCCACCGGCAATGGCAAGTGGAATGGCACACCACCAGACATATACACAGGAGACAGAAGTCGAAGCGACAAGTTCCTGAAAGAATTCAAACTCTACAGGCTGCTCAATGAAGACAATGAAACAATGAACATCCCATACAAGCGAGCAGCCTTAGCTTTGTCCTACATCAGAGGACCCCTAGTCGATGATTGGGTCTACCAACGAGTTGATCACCTCAGTAATCAGCTCCACACCAACAATGTACCTATGCAAGACGAAGTCCACTGGGCCGAATTTGAAACAGCTTTTACCGCTGCCTTCACCGATATCCACAAGGTTACCAAAGCCACCACCATGCTTCAACAACTCAGAATGAAACAAGGAGACCTAGATGGATATATAGCTCAGTTCAGAAACCTAGCCACTAAAGCTGGATATGCCCTTGACGCTCCAGGAACACTACAAATGTTCTTACAAGGACTACCCTCCGGCTTAGGGCGACGAACACTCAGAATGCACCCTGGACTAACCACTTTGATGAATATGTCCAGGCAGTCCAGAAAGAATCCAAAGTACAGGAGCAAGAAAACCTGATCTTTGGAGAAGGGAAATGGCCTATGCCAAACTGGGGACCTAAAAGACCACCACCCCGCCATGCTGCCACACCCCCTAAACCCCAGTTCACCCAAAGACGCCCTTACACCAATGGTACTCCTATGCAAGTAGATACCATCAGGAAAGCAGACACAGACGAAGCCAAGAAGAAACACAGAGAAGAAGGACGATGCTTCGAATGTAGCAACAAGGACACATGGCCAAGAACTGTCCTACCAAGAAAAGGCCACCCCAGAAACCATCTTACATCAAGATGGTCCAAAGCAACGAAGAATACTATGAAGAAGAAGAAGACGAGAAATGGAAGAAGCCGAAGAAGAATCTCAGGAAGTGGACGAGATCGAAGATATGGTTAATAGAATGGTCACCTTCTCCGACGACAAAAGGTGCAATGGATGAATGCGATGCAAGCCAAAGGAGTGGATTTTTCGACCGCCTGAATGACACGGCCATCATTCGGGCACTGTTCACAAATAACGTATTTGTACCCAAGATTCGATCAGTACAAACTCAAATAATACTACGTTTACGGAACAGAAGGGCCGACGCAACAGCACTGGTGGACAGCGGAGCCACCGAAAATTTCATCCACCACAAACTCATAAAGAAATTCCAAATCCCCACAATACCTCTCCAGAAACCAAGAATCGCCAGGAACGTTGATGGAACCATCAATCAAGCTGGAAAATTACTGACAAAGTAGAACTTGAAATTCGACATCAAGGAATCACAAAAGATTCCCCTTCTTTGTCACCAACTTAGGACTCGACAACATCGTCTTAGGATATCCTTCCTAGCCACTAATGAACCAAAGATAGATTGGAAGAAAGGAACCGTTGAAGGAAGCATTGTGGCGTCTACCATGGATGCCCACAAATGGAAGGTGCTTTCCCAAATCCGGAAAACCACCACCTCCACACAATTAGCGATACAGGAAGCCGAAAAGAAAGACAAGAAAACCTGGGATCAAATAGTACCAGGAAAATACCACCCATTCAAGAAAGTCTTCAGTGAAGAAGCATCCAAACGCATCCCAGAATCAAAACCTTGGACCATGCTATAGATCTAAAACCAGACGCTCCATCATCATTTGACTGTAAAGTCTACCCCCTTTCACCCAAAGAACAAGAGGCATTGGAAGAATTCTTAAAGAACACCAAGAAAGAAATACATTGAACCTTCCAAATCACCATACGCCTCCCTTTCTTCTTTGTCAAAAGAAGGATGGAAAACTGCGACCAGTCCAGGACTACAGAAAGCTCAATGAATGGACGATCCCAAACAACTACCCCCTACCTTTGATTAGAGACCTAATACCCGACTTGCAGGAAGAAACACTTCACCAAGTTCGATGTACGTGGGGTACAATAACATCCTCATCCGACCAGAAGATCAACATAAAGCAGCCTTTAAAACAAACCGAGGCTTCTTCCAACCAAAAGTAATGTACTTTGGAATGAGGAACGCCCCTGCCACCTTCCAAAGCATGATGGACTTCATCTTCAGAGATCAACTAGCCAAAGGGAATGTGTTCATCTACATGGATGACATCCTCATCGCCACCGATGGAACTTGGGAAGACCACTACAAAGAAGTAATCAAGGTCCTAGAGGTCTTACAAGAAAATGACCTCTATCTCAAACCAGAGAAGTGCGACTTCCACAAAACAGAAGTGGAATATCTAGGAATGCTAGTAGGAAGCGGACACGTCAAAATGGATCCAGTCAAAGTCAAAGGAATCACAGATTGGCCCATCCCTACGACAGTCAAAGAACTTAGGGCCTTCCTAGGCTTTGGAAATTTCTACAAAGACTTCATTGATCATTATTCCCTCATTGCGCGACCACTCATGAACTAACAAAGAAGAGCAAGAAATGGGAATGGAGTCAAAAAGCCGATGAAGCATTCAAATACCTCAAGAATAAATTTACATCCTATCCCATCCTCAGGAATGCGATCAAACCAAACCATTTACACTAGACACAGATGCATCGGACTATGCCATTGGAGCCACCTAACACAGGAATTTGAAGATGGACAACACCCAGTTGCATTCTTTTCAAAGTCACTCAACCAAGCAGAATGCAACTATGACATCTATGATAGAGAACTGCTGGCAATAGTATCAGCAGTTAAATTCTTCAAACACTTTCTTCTAGGAGCAAGGCATCAAATCAAAGTACGCTCAGACCATGACAACCTGAAATATTTCGAGCGGCATGAAAAGTAACACCCAGACAAGCAAGATGGATGAACTACTTGGCAGACTATGACTTCATCATCCATCACTTTCCAGGGAAACAAAATACCATTGCAGACCTTCTATCACGAAGAAAAGACCTTGAAGAGGGGGTAAATAATGAACAAACTACCATCCTCCCGACAACCTATTCATTCGAACTCTTTACCTCCCAAATGACAACCAAAAGCGACAACAAACCCTCAAAGAAATACATGATGCACCCACAGGTGGCCACCCAGGGATCTCAAACACCTGGGACCTAGTCAAAAGACTACCATGGCCCCAAACTTCGAGAATTGTCGAAAAATACGTTAAGGATGCGCCAAATGTCAAGAAAATAAAACCATCCGAACCGCAAAGCCCCCTTACATCACTTCGACACCCCAGTAGAAGAAGGACCTTTCCAATATGTGTCCATGGACTTCATAACAGAATTACCAAAGTCCAAAGGATATGACACCATCCTCACCATGTGGATCAAGGATGTTCCAAAGCCGTCAAATTCTTACCCTGTAACAAGGAAATCACCGGAGAAGGAGTGGCACAGCTGTACCTTCAGCACCTCTTCCCCTGGTTTGGAACTCCCAAACGTATCATATCTGACAGAGACCCTCATTCACCAGAAATTTCACAAGAACCTTATGCAAAGCGATAGGCACCAAACAAAACCTTAGTACTGATTTCACCCTAGAACTGATGGACAAAGCGAACGCATGAATCAATGGGTCGAAACATTCCTGAGACACTTTGTCAATGGAAGACAAGACAACTGGGCTACATATCTTCCGGTGGCGGAATTGCTGAAGACCCACAAATCAAATCATGGAGAATCCTCAGGCAATGACAAAGGAAGAAAGTGCATCAAGCCTTACAGAAAAAGACAGCTATAATGAAACCAGTCAGAACATTCAAGACTGGAGACGAAGTCTGCTAGATGCACGAAACATAAAGACAAAGGCACCATCAAAGAAATGAAACCGAAATGCTTAGGACCCTTCATTATCAAGAAAAAGATATCTCCAGTCACTTACCAACTGACCTGCCAGCACACATGCATATACATCCAGTGTTTCATGTGGATCTATTATCGCCCTATATGGAAACCATAGAGTACGCATCCCATTCAACGCCCAGCACCGAAACCATCGAAGGAGAAGAAGAATATGAAGTAGACAAAATCATTGCAGAAAGGAAACATGGCCGAAAAAGACAATGGCAATACTAGTCAAATGGAAGGCTACCCCACATCGGACAATTCATGGGTCAGCAGCAATGACCTACATGCCCGGAACTACTTGCGAATTCCACTATCTCAACCACCCAACCACTATAAAAAACCCCTCCAAACCACCTTCAAATGACAGCAGTGAACCATCACTACTACCCCACTCCTACAACAACTACCTAACAACACCCTCTCACCCTAACAAACTTCCCCACCACTCAACCATTCAGTCCTCAAACCACAACATGTCCATCTTCCCCACCTCCTGAACCACCACCCCCCTATGCACCAACAACCGTTCGCTCTGCTGACATTGAAAATTATACCAATAGTGATGCCTATGAGGTTCGCTCCCCAAGCCTCTCCTCCTCCCCTTGAACTCCCCCACAACTCCCACCTCCACCACCATCAATCTCCCCATCCAAGCAAACCTTGACGACCTCCTGCAGCCATGACTACCACCCAACAAATCTCCACTCCCCAGCAACCTCTCCCTCGACGACAAAAACCAGAGTACAACCAACATATCACCGTACACCTGACAACACTCCAACAGATCACATCCACGCAGCCCTTGACCCTTCACTACAAACGCACCTGCGCCTACACGAGGGGAGAAGAGACGAGAGGTCTGGACCATCAACAGAACAAGAGAGAAACAGAGAGCAGAGAGAACCAAGCAGATGAAGACACCCCCATCCTGACCAGATGGATCGAGACTACTAACAAACCATTTCCATCCCTACTATCACAGGAGGCCCTCTTCCCCCCTACCACAAATACCACCTCGACAACCCAAAGTATCCCCTGTCAGCACCACTCTTCACAAATGAGAGTCTTACCACCCTCCTTCATCCCACCCGGTACCACACAAGAGCCCATACATCACACCACACAGAAGCGCATCTTTTGGGAAGAGAGCCTTTCCCAAAAAGTAACGAAGTGCCACTGAAGAAGAGGATGAGTCATTCCTCTCTGGTCTATTGGCTTACAGGATGTGGGAAAGGGAGGTAATGTACACCCAGCAAGAACTTGCCGGGTGAACAACAAACTCGCCTTCCAGAAAATCAGGCTGATGGAGTGGTATGGAGCGCTCCAAGATGCTGACGATATAGGAGACTGGCTACAGGTCTCCAGGATTACAACCCCTGGGGAAACGTGGAACAAGAGCCCTCAGGCAAGTCCTGAAAGGGTTTCGAGTCCCTCTCCATCTGCGTACCAGAAAGGTGGAAGGAGACTGGGGATTGAAGACAAGGAAGTCCCCATTCGCAAAAACAAGGTCAAGAAGTGCTCCAAATGTCGCAGCACCACCCACTATTGCCGCCACTGCCCCAAAGAGTCAACCACAACCAGCAAAGACTCTAAACAGGGGATCATGTCATGGTGGACTATTGGGACGCTTATGCTTACTAATCTTCTTACCTTATACGTACATATTTCCCACAGTCCGGCAGAGTCTCACCACTTCCCCCCCTTACCTTACCATATCGCTATTACACTCCTGCCGATCCCTTCTGCTGTTGTGTTGCCTCGGCTTGTTACTAACTTACTTACACTAATCTGCCAACAGTTTTCGTGGCCTTACTGCCGCTGAAACACGTCAACGCTGCCGAAGACTCCGCTTAAATAGTCATGTATAAATACGCTCATAGAAGGGGACCAAAGCCTTAAGCTTGGTCTCTTGTGAATCGTAGACATTCTCAGAGCAATCCTCCGAGTGATCGAAGCTTCCCAGCCCCTTTCCCTCCCACTTGCGCCCTAGAACGTACCCTAGGGTCTGCTAAGCGACTTAGTGACGCATTTCACTTAATCTACCATATATAGTAAACCGAGTCCCATTGGGAACTCTTCGAACCCGACACATATGTTAAGCGCTCAGAAAGGCTTGCCTTTCTTTGCTCAGACAAACGAAGGTCACTGAGTAACGGACCTCTCAGTGCTCTATAGAATCACCCTATCTGCACCAGAACCCCAGCAGGAAGGAGCAGCTCCTTCCATTCACGACCTTAGTGGCATACCAACGAACTAAGTGCAATACAAGGCGTATCAGCACTCCAGACATCCCTTCCTTTGGAAACTCATCTTGAGTATCAAAATCGACTCCTTCACACCTAGATCCCCTTCCTCCTTCAGGAGATAGGGAGCAACAGCAGCCAGCACTGCCACTACCCACAGCCATTCTAACAAGGCGTTAGAACTCCACAGAAGACAACCAAGATGATGGTCACCGATGCAGATATCATCCTACACCTACAACAGAAAGACAGAGACAGGCCAGACGCCCTACCCCTCATAGCAATAGAACGAACAGCCAAGGAGGCTGCCAGACAGAAACACCGACAGAACCGCCATGCTCTGTCCAGTGTGACAGCGGGGGTGGGTCATCTGGTAATTGCAGTGGGACAGGTGGTGGCTCAGCTGCAAAGAATCTCTCTGAAAGGATTCAAGATATGTCAGCATGCTCATGAACTAATCCCATCTCTGCGCAGAGGGGGGGCACTTTACTCATGCGTCTGCCTAGGCACCAGGTAGCAACCTCCCACAGGTTGGAGTTTGCTAGGGTTTGGTTGCCCCACTTCTGTTTTGCACTGCAGGCTGCTGCTCTCAGGTGGGCCATGAGGCGTTTGCATTCCTTCTGAGACTCAGCCACACACAGGTTCTTGGTGGCTTGTGCACAGTCACTGTTCTACCATGGGGTGCCCTTTGGGTGGAATGGGTGTCTCAGTTTCATTGTGGTCGCTGTTGCTATTTGTATGGCATTGTGAAGCTGGGTAGTGCATGCTTCTACATTGAGGGCTGTTGGTTGGTCAGGTAGTGGTGGGGGTGAGCCAAGGCTTGATTTGAATGCTGTTTCCAGTCATTGGTCTTCTGCTCATCTATTATGTAGCTGAGGTCCTGGTTCTCCTGGGTTAGCATGGGCATACAAAGGAGGGATCCTTGCACCCTGGTAAGGGCATGGTCCAAGCCTAAAGAGCCTGCCCAGTCCAGGGTCCAATTGCTGAAGGTGGACTTGTCCACCACCCCATCATCATACCAAGTCAGGTCAATGGTGCAGTCACACTTGTGTTCTGCACCTCATCTGGTTATGATGCCTGGCTCATTAGCTAGTGTTAGCAGGTTACCTATTGCCAATTCTTCCAGTTGCTCTGCTCCAGGAGACAGTGCAATGTCTGGGGGGACCAGGAACGTGAGTGCATATTGAAATCACCTACCACTAGGGTGGGGATTACTAGGTCAAGGTCAAGTTTGAGTAGCACATTAAGCACTGTTCAGTCCCTTATGTCATTGTAGAAGTTCACCACCCTCCAAGTCCTGTCATTGAAGGATAAGTCAAGTACTAGGATGCAAGGGTGTGAGCAGAGGTCCTGCCTCGCAGTGGTAGTGAGAATTGCAGCTGCATTCACATGCTCCCATGATTGCTTGTGGCTGTATCCCATGACCTTGGGGCAGCTGTCTTCTGGGACAGCAGGGTAGTGTGCCTCCCATCCAGGGGAGGCAATGCCACCCAGGACATCAACGCCTTCTCTCACAGCATCATTTCAAGTGGTTCCAATCCTGTCAAACGAGGGTTTCTGAACTAGAATGATATGATCTACAGAGGAAGAATGAAGGATGGCATGCATAGCTGCATTACATCTGTGCATGTTGACAGACACTATGTTGATTGGTGTCACGGCATGGCTAGCTGGCAGGCTAGAGAACTGCAGGGACATCTGGAGAGGGTCGGAGATGCCCAAGGATTGGGACTGGCAAGTCCCTTGAGGGCAGATCAAGGTGCAAGTGCCCAAGGATAGAGTCTGGCAAGACTCTGGAGGGCAGATCATTAGGCAACAAGGAGGTAAGTATGGCTCATGGACATTCAAGACGGGATTTGGAAGCATGGCCAGTTATGCTGTTCAGGCTGGCACACGCGATACAGCATGGACAATGCTTAGTAGGATGCCTGCAAGGCAGGGTGACAAAGAAAGGACACTTGAGTAAGCACTATGACTGTGCATGACTAATGGTTAGTCAAAGGTGATGAGTAAGGGCTTGGGAAGTCCTTTAGTATTGCTAAGGTATCAGTCAACACTTTAGTAAGTGCACTATCTTTAGATTACTGCTTGGTGAGCAGATTGCTCAGCTTACTATACAATGCTTACTATACTATACTAATACAGACTGGGATCTAGGCCTTAGGCCCATCATGTATATAAGCACATTAGGTGCTCAGGCAAGGACTCTCTAAGTTGAGTCTCTTGTCCTGTCCCTGTCTAGTCCTTGACTAGGAGTATACAGGTTTTTGTGACCTTTGTCATCACCCCAGGGGGAGACTTGTGGCACACTTTCCACTTTCCACTAGCAGTGCAGACATTCCATTCATAAGCTGAGGATCAGCTATTGTGGTCACAATCTATGCCGGTGACAATTGGTGTGTCAATCATTTAGAGGGCATGGGTGTCGTGCCGGACTGGCTGGGTGTGCTGTGGTGCATCAGTGTGTTGGCTGCTTCTGGGATGATTGCAACCAGTTGCAATTGTTGAGAAGCAGGCATGCCCAGGTAGAAGTAGCCATATGGGAGCTGAGTGGCATGCTCACCTTGTAAAAAGTGGTCAACTTCCTAGGCTTCCTCCATGTTGTCCCTTTGGTACCTCATGCCATGGCCATTCTTCATCTAGCCTCCTCTGTTTGGGTGGGATTGACTTCCTCTAGTTCAAGTGCAGTGGGAGTGTGTCACCAGCATAGACTGTGACTGTGGTAGCTGGACTTCAGCTACAAGTGAACATCCACACTAGTGGAAAGTAGAAAGCACACCAAGTCTCCCCCTGGGGTGACAACAAGGTCACAAAGCCTGTATACTCCTAGTCAAGGACTAGACAGGGACAGGACAAGAGACTCGACTTAGAGAGTCCTTGCCTGAGCACCTAATGCGCTTATATACATGGTAGGCCTAAGGCCTAGGCTCCCAATCCATATTAGTAGTACAGTATAGTAAGCGTCGTACAGTAAGCTGAGCAATCTGCTCACCAAGCAGTAATCTAAAGATAGCGCACTTACTAAAGTGCTGACTGATACCTTAGCAATACTAAGAAGCTTCCAAAGCTTCTACTCATTGCTCCTGACTAACCATTAGTCAAGCACAGTCATAGTGCTTACTCAAGTGTCCTAGCTTCATCATCCTGCCTTGCAGGCATCCTACTAAGCATTGTCCATGCCGTATCATGTGCACCAGCCCGAATGGCATAACCAGGCCAGCTTCCGAATCCTGTCTCGAATTCATGAGCCATACTTACCTCCTTGTTGCCTAATGATCTGCCCTCCAGAGTCTCACCAGACTCTATCCTTGGGCTCCAGCACCTCGATCTGCCCTCAAGGGACTCACCAGTCCCAATCCTTGGGCTCTACACCTCTCACCAGATGTCCCCAGTTCTCTAGCTTGCCAGCTAGCCACCTGACATCACCCTCTCGCTAGGTGAGAGGCCACCCTGTGGCCAATGGCCCTCCAGCTCTTGAGCACATTGATGAACAGCTTCCATTGCTTCACAGATGGACCATTGCTGGGGTGGGGGGTAAGTGGCCTCAACAGGCCACACTGTGAGGGTAGAAGTGAGGGATGTTGTGGCAGCTGACGATGCAGGCCACCCTGTGCACAGACCTTCCATGGGTCAAAGTCGGTGTCGATGTTCTCCAGAGCTTCGAAGCTCTGGATGGCTGTGCAGGGATCCAGTAGTGGCTGCCTGCGTAGGCACAGTAGGGGGCGCAGTTCTGAGGGGAGGACATGGGGACTTAGCTTTTGGTTCTCCCTCATGACTCTCTCCTGCCCCACTTTATTACTCGGGCCTTCGCTGTGCTTCTTGACATGTGCTGCCTTTGTGGGATCACATAAGGCCTGTTTGTGGATTTGATAAGGGTGCCCAGATGCAGAATACCCATAGGGGCAGGTAGTGGATGGGAACCAAATGTTCCCTGTGTGATCTCTGGGCCAGTCTGTCCAGAACTCGTCAGTGATCTGAGGTGTGCACATAGGACTTAGCTAGTGTGACAGGTGTGCATGGAGGTTGGGACTTCCTCAAGGGTGCATCTGATGATAAGTCTTGATCAATGCATCCACAAATATTTGATCACCGGTTCCATGTGTCATCTGCTGCGAGTAACCTCTCCACGTATGAGATATTGTAATTCTTTGCGTCTGTGGAAGCGATGACTGATGATTTGTTCTACTTCATATTCTTCTGGTCATCATCATTTGGCAGTGGGCATTGGTAATTCTGCCATGTTCTGTGGTCTCTTTGTAAGGGTGAGTATGACGTGGAACATGGGTGGATGGTCCAAGCCACAGGTAGTTCTAGTTGTATGCAACTGGGAGATTGTTGAGGATCTGAAGGGGCCATGTTGCTTAGGGGCTAGCTTTGTGATTGTAGGGAGTGTAAGTGCTTAGCTTCAGCCATACTTGCTCTCCTTCATGGTATTGTGCTGGTGGCATGGTTTGTGCAACTTGATTGAGTGCTTGTACTGCCACATGATGATGTTCTTGATGTGACTTTGTCTGTCTCTGGCTGCATTGTTCGTTTCCGGGGTCATAGCTTCAGCTGCCGCTGGCATATCCAATAGAATTTCGTGAGGACTCAGCTTTGTGGTGGCATTTGGCCATCTGTTATGAATGAAGGATGCAATGGGAGCCATTCATCCCAGTCTCTTGTCATGCTGTTGTGTACAGTGTAGGTATTGTTCTACCCATTGATTCTTGCCTCTGACAGCCTGTCAGTCTGTGGATGGAATGCTGTACTGATGTTTTTCATGTTAAGCTTGATGTGATGGCCTTCAAAGTGAGACGTGAAGCGAGGATCTCTGTCTGAAATCATCTTTGAGGGTACCAAACCATGGGAATACGTGCTGAAGGTATAACTTAGCTATCCCTTCACCTGTGATCGTCGTATTGCAGGGATGAAGAGGGCTGCTGAGAACACCCTTGGTCGACGATAGTGAGGATTGCATCTTTCCATTTGATGCGGGAGTTGTGTGATCAGGTCCATCGCAATTGTGTTGAACGGTGTTCGCTTGGGTCCCCAGGGATGCGGTAGAGGGTGTCTTGATTTGGAGGTGTGTATTTGTTTTGTTGGCATATTGCACATCCTCTGATGTATTCTTCAATCCATGCATTCATTCCGGCCACCAGTAATGCTGCAATGTCAGTGCGATCATGTTGTCCTGTCCTGGGTGTCCTGCAGTTGGTGAGTCATGATATTGCACCAGAATATCACATCTTAGCTGTTGGTTTGGGGGTACCACCCATTTGTTGTCTTTTACATATCCTTCTGGGAGTTTACGGACTCCTCTCGTGTTGCACCATTCTTCCATCATTGCATGGGTTGCTTCTTGAGCTTCAATCACTTGTTTTTGAATCACATGGGGTGTAGCGATCATTGTATTGATGAATAGTTCAGGGGCGATAAGCATCACTTGTTCATTGTCTCATTCTCCTTTATCTACACCTGGGGGTCATGACAGCATATCTGGTGCTATGTGGATCTTTCCAGGGATGTGTTTGAAGATGAGGTTGAAGTCTTGAAGGTCTGAGAACCACCTTGCGACTGTCTATTGACTTTTCTGGGGGATTCCAGTGTAGTAGGTTAGCGTGGTTGTGAGGATAGTAACAGGAATTTCCGTAGCTGCTAGATGAGGTCTGTACTTCATGAGTGGCATGTATACCCCTAGAATTCTCTTTAGATGTCGTAGTTGCGTTGAGTTGGGGTGAAGTGGCCGAGTAGTATGCTACTGGACAGAGCATAGGTTTTTGAGTGCGGGGTTGATTTCTCCCTCCTGCGAGAGTACGGCGCCCACACCATATGCTGAGGCATCAGTGGCTAGGAAGAATGCTGGGTGTAGTCTGGTTGTCGTAGGATAGGGGGCTGCACATGAGTGTCTTTAATCTTTCAAAGGCTTTTTGCAGTCGGCGTCCATCGGAACACCATTCTTCTTCGTCAGTTGGATAAGTGGTCGTGCATGTTTGAGTAGTTGGGGACGAAGTAGCAGTAGAACCCTGTGAATCCTAGAATGCATGTACATCAGTGACATTTTGTGGGGTGCCCAGTCTGCCACACCCTTAAGCTTAGCTGGGTCCATTTGCACTGTGCCGTCTTCAAGCACTACTCCTAGGAATTCATCCTTCTTTGTTTGAAGGCACTTCTCCAGTTTGAGGTATAGTTGCAGTCTTAGTTTCTCCAATATGCATGGACACATTCTTCATGGAACTTGTCATCGTCTTTGGTGGCTATCAGTATGTCGTCCATGTACACAATTAGCCATCCTTCTGCCATCTCCTGGGCAATATAGCGTTCATCATTGTTTGGAAGGTGGCTGGTGAATTGGTTAGTCTGAAGAACATGACAGTGGGTTCGAACAGCCCTTGATTAGTGATAAACGCAGCTTTCCATTCATCTCCTTCTTTATGTGTATGTTATTGTAGCCCCACTTACATCAAATTTGGTGAATAGCTTTGCACCTTGCACCTTTGCAATAAGTTCGGGTATGAGTGGCAGGGGTACGGTTCTTGATGGTCCACTCATTAAGATCTGTAGTCTGCACTGGTTGCAGTTTCTGTCTTCTTTTTGATGAAGAAGAAGGGTGCAGCGTAGGGGCTTTTTGATGGTTTGATGTACCCCTTTGCTTGTGTTCTTTGATGAATTCTAGTAGCCTTTCTGTTCATCTTGCGTCAGCTGGTACACTTTCCTGGTATGATTGCTGGGGTGTTGGGTTTCAGTTCATGGCATGGTCCCAAATCCTTGACTCTGGAAAGTGTTGTGCAGCTCTTCACTGAAGACATGATGGTGACTGATACTTCTGGTATCTCTTTGCTTCCCTTTTGTGATCCCTGCTCCGCTAGCTTAGAAGCCATTGTTTGTTTCTTGTTTGCATTCAATGCTCCTTCAGTATCTGGATCTTCACTATATAAAGCATCCATTTGAGGGTGCATATGGGTGTATGACCATTTGTCTCCCTGCGGGTGTGGTATTGCACGCTCTGATACGGGTCTTTGGTCTTTCAGGTAGTCGGATGATGAGGGGTAGTGTTCAGCATCGATCCATCCTCGCCCAGTCGATGTTTGGTTGTGTGGCTGCAAACCAGGGGTATCCTAGAATGATCTTTTGTTCACCTATGTCAGTGAGGAAGAAACGCAGCTTGGTCCTCTGCTGCCCTGTCTGCATCTCTAGGTCAGTGTAGTGTTGTGGTGGACAGTTGGGATGCTTATGCTTACTAATATTCTGTCCATATATGTATGTATTTCTCACGGTCTGGCCAGAGTTGTCATCACTTCCCCCACCCTACTTTACACACCCTCTATTATGCTCTTGCTGCTCCAGACTGCTGTTGTGTTGCCTTGGCTACTTACTAAGATACTTACACTAATCTGCCAATGGTTTTTGTGGCCTTACTGCTGCTGAAACACATCAATCGCTGCCAGAAACTCTGCTTAAATAGTCATGTATAAATATGCTCATAGAAGGGGACCAAAGCCTTAAGCTTGGTCTCTTGTGAATCCTAGACATTCTCAGAGCAATCCTCTGAGTGATCCAAAGCTTCACAGCCCCTTTTCCCTCCCACTTGTGCCCTAGAATGTACCCTAGGGTCTGCTAAGCGACTTAGTGATGCATTTCACTTAATCTACCATATATAGTAAACTGAGTCCCAATTGGGAACTCTTTGAACTCCGACACATACATTAAGCGCTCAGAAAGGTGTTGCCTTTCTTTGCTTCAGACAGATGAAGGTCACTGAGTAACAGACCTCTCAGTGCTCTATAGAACCACCCCATCTGCACCAGAAACCCAGCAGGAAGGAGCAGCTCCTTCCATTCATAACCTTAGTGGCATACCAACGAACTAAGTGCAATACAAGGCTTATCAGCACTCCAGGCATCCCTTCCTTTGGATATGCATCTTAAGTATCCAAATCAACTCCTTCACACCTAGATCCCCTTCCTCCTTCAGGAGATAGAGGACAACAGCAGCCAGCACTGCCACTACCAACAGCCATTCTAACAAGGCATTAGAACTCCACAGAAGATGACCAAGATGACGTCACTGATGCAGATATCATCCTACACATACAACAGAGGGACAGAGACAGGCCAGACAACCTAACCCCATACAAAGAGAATGAACAGCCAAGGAGGCTGCCAGACAGAAACATTGACAGAATCGCCATGCTCAGTCCAGCATGACAGTAGTGACTGATGTGTCCATTCTTGTTGGGTGTTCCATCTACGTTTGAACACCAGTCTTTCATGGGCAAGTCATTTGAGAGGTAACTTCAGTTGTCGAGCATACGCTTTATTGATAAAGTTTTCAGTGGTGCCTGAGTCTAAGAGAGCGATGGTGTCGTCTCTTCAATGTGTTAGATGGATGAAAGTACGCAGCTGCATAGACTTTCGAATGGAGAGGTAAATGCCTTCACTGTTACTTCTCTTCCTCCAGACTGATCGGATCATAGCGTCATATGGTGCACAGTAGGTCATACACAAACGGTTCAACACCTCATTGTGATCTTTGATTGCTAGGTTCTCTAGTTGATTACATAGATTGTCAATGGAGGGAGTAGTTGCTTCATTCAATGACAGGCCTCTCTCCCCTTCCTGTGCATGGGGCTCCATAGTTTCACTGTCAGATGATGACGAAGAGCACACACCCAGGTGCATTTCAAATAGCCATCCCTCTTCTTCCAATGGCCATTCCAGATGGGCTTTCCATTGTTCTACTGCTTGCCTTGCCTTCTTCTGCTGCTTTCGCTTCACTTTGCTGTCATCTTTCGACTGGTGGTTGTTGGGTTGTCGAGGTGATAAAATCCCCTGGGGCTGGCCTTGTGTGTCTGTCCACTCGCTCCTTGAGTGTTGGAGTTGATGGAGGATTTTCTGGTTGCCTACAATATGGACTGCTCTGTCCTTAGCCTGTTCGTATGTCTGGAACTTTCGTGGCATTGCTCTTTTGACTGCATTCGTAAGCCCTTCAATGAATTGTTGTACACGTTCCATTCCCTTCAATGGCTGCTTCTTGTCATCATGAGCTCGTTTGAAGTCAGAGATATACTCAGCGATATACAGCCATTTCATCTCTACTCTGG